>PVHP010000767.1:0-128784 GCA_004024765.1 Zapus hudsonius
CTTTAAGTTTCCTTATATTAGTCTCCTTCTGGAAGGCCCACCCAGGATTACTATGGATTAGCTCAAATTGACAAGCTTAACCATCACAAGTCTTCTCCAAATCCCAAAAGGGATTTTCAATCCTTTCTGCAGGCAAGCTCAGGGATCCACCCAAGATTATTATGGATTAGCTCAAGTTGACAAACTTAACCATCACACCGTTATTTTACCATAAGCCATAATTGACATAGCTGAGGGGACCCTTCATCATAATAATGCAACTACATACAAAGCAGATAAAAGAGAAAGTTTATGGGGGAAGAATATTACTCACCCAGTGCTCAAAATGTAAAATGAAAATCTATGCTTTCGTGGTAAAGCAATTTAGTCAAAAACTTCTTAGCACTCTTAAGATCATTGAAAAAAAAAAGTTGTCTTTTCCCACCCCACATGGTCAAAATAAATCATAAAATAAAATGTGTGTATCCTTAGAGTTGCAATTTATTATTTCACTGAAGTTTCTTATTATTTTGTTAAATTTAATTTATTTGTAGGCAGAAGAGTAAGAGAGAGAGAGAGAGAAAGAGAAAGAGAGAGAGAGAGGTGTATAGGTGTGACAGGGCCTCTGGCCACTGAAAATGAGCTCCAGACGCATGTGCCAATTTGTAAATCTGGCTTTATGGGGGTTCTGCATAATCAAACCAGGCTACAGGCTTTGCAAGCAAGTACTTTTAACTACTGACCTATCTCCCAGTCTTCACAGAAGGTTTTAAATGCATACCCCCTTTTTTCTTATCCTTAAGGAACTTTTAAACAAACTCTTGGGCTATGGATCAAATTACAAATTAGCGACAAGATCACTTTTTTTCCAACTGAATTTAAACATTGAGGTTTTAATGGGAAATTTGTGCTTTCATAAAGTTTATATGTACATTCCTTCCTTTAGAATGTACTCCTTGTATTCTCTCATGGAGTCTTGACTAATGGATTATGTATCTCCTGGCTCTACCATCAGAAAAATTTTTGTTGTAAAATTTAAATTGGATCCTTCATTTAAAGCTTTTCAGGAGGCCCTGCTCGGATGTCAAGACATTTAAGGACTGCTGTGTAGTTGTCTCTATCAGTATAGCTGATTTTGGCTGGCTTGGCTGGTCAATATAGACTGTGACCCATGGCTGATACAAAGGAAATACTGAATTCCAGTGCAGTATTTATTATTTATTCCTATGTGTGGGCATTTAGTTCCAGCAGGAAGCACACCAAATGATACTTGTGTCTTTTAGCTACTCATTCTTGGTCCACCTTTGTTCTGTCTGCTTGTTATGTGTTTTCTGTGGTTAATTGGATATTTGATTCCCTACTGGTAGTATGTAGACTGTACTGGGAGTCCAGACATCATGTCATCATTTCCTCTTGTTGTTCCCCTTCACCCCTTCTTTCTGGAGGGGCTCAGTGGAAGAGACTTGGTAATCTGCAGGCATCCAACTCATTGACCTTGAGCTTGCCAGTAGGGAAGGCTCATAGATTTAGTTGCTCACTCCCCACTGTGAGCCTGGCTTTCTTCTCACATCTACTCTGCTCAGCAAATACATTTGTCCTTCTAATCACTATCTGAATTTATGTGGGTATTGGGTAATCAAACCCAGGCCTCAGGCTTTGCAAACAAGTGTCTTTAACAGCTGAGCCATCTCCCTGCCTTCAGTGTATTTTCCACTGGAAATCACTGAACATTTTATCCTCAACCTACATTTCCAGTCTTATCCTCCACCTTCCCCGCACCTTATAGGTCAACTTGATTATCAACTATTTACAAATTTTACTTTGAGTCACAACTTCTTTTCTGACCTCTATCCAGACTGTATGTCCTACACACAAGTAGTTAATAACTCCACCTAGATAGAACACAGGTGACCACAAATTCATCATATCCAAAACAAAACCCCTGAGTTTTCTTTAATTTTCTATAAGATTCAGCCTATTATGTGAAGCAGAAAAGAATTTGTTTCATTCTTCTCCTGAGCAAGTGGGCATGTTCATCCTTCGAAGTGTCATGGGGGTCATGATTGCAGGGAAGGTCTGCCCAATGGGACTGGGTCTCTACTCTGCATATTTGGAATGTGACTTCTTCAAAGCCTGGGCAAATCTGTCTTCTTCATCTTGTGTCAATTTCATGTGATTTCATTCATTTATTCCTTAAATACTTCAATGCTTACTTTGCTCCCACGGCTATGTGAAAAGGTGGAGGTCCACCTGTGAACCAGGGTCTTGGCTCTCAGAAATTACCAATACTAAGATAAAAAAAAATGTCCACAATAAAATGTAAACTAACAAAACCATCCTAGGCCATGAAAAGCAAAAGGAAGTAGGGTCAATGTGACGGACTTGGTTGTTTCTGGAAACCGAACAACCATTTCCATTCCTTCACAAGCAACACTCAAACTTCCCATACACCTACCACTCATACAGTTGATCATTTCTAGTGATACGACACTCTTGGCACTTGGAAACACCTTTGTAAAGTGCACTCACCATCTGTGAATTACCAGAGGTTAAAGAATCCATAAATTATGTTCCTTGTACTTTTATTGTCACAATTCCTGGCCCACTTCCTCCACCTCCATCAGTTTCCACTTGGATGGCTTCACTTCCTAGTCTCTCTTGGGCTCTACGCAAGCTCTTGCCCATCCTTGCCCACTGGTGAGTCACCTAATTATTTGCTGAATTTGGTACATCATGGTTTTGAATGCTAATTTTTTGATCCAGGGTTGTTTGACATTTTCTCTGGAATAACATTCCATATGATAAGTCCTTTTTATTGAATTTCTGAATCTTTCTAGTAAGCCCTTTTATACATTGCATTTGTAGTCACTATAAATACATTTGATCTGTCTTGGGCCTCTTGAGGAGTTGCCAGTTTTATCAAGTATCTTTCTAAAGGGTTTTGGCCAGTTTGGCTTTTCCACAGCACATGCTGTAATCATATATTACTTGCCTGTGTGCGATTTGGATATGTGCTTTTCTATTCAAAAATGCTGCATTCTGTGAGATAAAGTTATGTGAGTATAAATCACTCTCAAATGTACTCCAATCAGAGTGTGCCAAAGAACTTCCAAGAGCCACACCCTTAGTGAATGTAGAAGATTCATTGGAGGGTGTATGATCGTTCCATGTCCCCCCCAACCTCATGTTATTCTTGCTTTGCCTATAATTTTGACCCTGACTGAATTCATCCAACCTTAGGGTGGTCAGTTATGCTTTCTTGTATTGTGGTCATGTAAGAGCTCTCTGGCCCTCATTCCTATATTCCCATAATGCCTGTACTTTTCCTTCATGGCACTTTGCCCAGTTAAGACATCTGATTTACTATTATATCTATAATGATCTGTTTGAGGCTCTCTACTGCTGAGAAGCTCTAATTTCAGTGCAGATAAGGTTGTGCTCATAACTCATCCCCAGGAACAAGGAAATCGCCAGAAGCAAATACAAGCTACCTAACTAGATGACTGCATTAAACCTTCTGTCATGGGCTAGCCAAGAGAGCTAGCTGATGGCCATCATGAGTACACTGTCATTCTGTAGATCAGGTCTGTGAACTCTACAGCAATCTTTCCTACTCTTCTGCCTGGGGCGTTGGAGCTGCCTTTTAATCCCACTCTGTCACCACCTGACTTTTCTGCACTCTTCTCATTTGGCTCATCTCCTTGGTCACTCTCGGGTGTCCATCGCTCTCTTTTGGAACTTTTTTTTGTCTCTCCACCTCTTTTGTTTTAATGCCTCATCTAGAACTCTCTACTCATAGATGGCTTGCCAATCACCAAAGCCATCCCTGGCCACTAAGCACAATGGGTTCATATTGTTTGGCTTAGCCTTGTGCACAGATCTCAATAACTATAAATAATTGTATTTCTTATCACCCGTTTACCCTTGAATTTTGTTAGCTTTCATCCAGCAAGGACCAGCAAATTTTATTGGCTGTCATCTGTTTATCTTTTATCTTTATGGCCAATTTAAAGCCATTGCCATTTGTTTATCTTTAGCCTTGGAATTATTTGAGTGTTGTATACATCCTTATCATTGCCCGAAAGGAAGGTTGGTGTATGTTTTCAAGCCAGCAATGGAAGCCAGCACTTGAAAATGAACTTTTGCTTGAAATTTGCCTCTTTTTGAATTATTTCTCTATCTAACAAGGCATGACATGGATCATGCCTATTGTCTGAGAGGATGCTGATATATTTATAGTCATGTCTCAAATACTCCTGGGAAGATAGATAAAGGGTGAAGAGTCTTCCATCTCTTTAATTTCTGCCTAGCATTTCCTATCAGCATGGTTGTGTTCTGTGATGCCTCAAACGGACAAAAGAAAAAAAATAACCCAGATAGCTGACTGCATAGGTGAAAGGTCAGGATTCTAGAAATAGGAGACACTAACTAGTGCAGATAGAATCTGGAGGAGTCAGGCTAAGTATGGAAACATGCTTACAAGCACTGGGCCTGACAGGGTTGGAGTGTGAGTGCTCCATCCTTGCAGCGGGTAATTTTGAACACCTTCCATTGAATGAAATAAAAATAATTTTCAGTAAATAGCTTTGTTAGCCCACATTATTTCTTATTGAACAATAAACATTGCCCATGTTAAATAAATTAATGTAGAGAACTGCTTCTTATAGTTTCTTATTCGTTCAGAGTCATTCGTGCACACATTAGATTCAGTTCATGCTTTCAATTCACTTATTGAAACAATAGACTGAGAAAAAATGAGTATTAAATGGTGAGTCAAATAACAAAGGAACATAACTTGAGCCACTTCAATTCTGCCACCCTGAGTGCTCATTTGAATATTTATCTGTTCAAAATTTTAAACGGGGAAAAAGTGGTTGGAGGGACTATTTGACAACTATCCTTAACTGTGTATAATCCAGGGAATTGACAATGTGGGTTGGAGGCCACTGAGGTTTGTTTATATGTTTAATATACTAATAAACTTAATGGTGACCATGCAGCAACCATTTCAAAAGTCTTAAAGATAGTATTTTATCACTGACATTGATTGGAATTCTCTAGATGCCACACTAATAAGAAGCAGGTCAACTTTTATTCAGTCTTAGTGAAGATTTAAATTTACCTATGTAGTCCTTCTTAGCACTCAGCACAGATTACTCTATGGTCACCCCGGGGTTCACTGCTCTACATTCTGACATTCTCTGTGCAAACTGAAACACAATTATGTATTTTTTTTAAAGTTCACTTCTATCATTCTTGAATCCTTACAATTTACTGAGAGCATGTAAGGGCTTTGCATACACTGCCCCATTTAATCCTCACAACAACCCCGTGATCATGGTCTCTGGTTTGCAGATGACCAAACTGGAACTCTAAGAAGTTAAATAACTTGTTAGATGTTCTGTCAGCAAGTAGGTTATCATCTGAATTTTGGACTTGAAGACCTCACTAAGCATCGCTCTGTCCACCTCTGAATAGAGATAATTTATCTCTCATATACACTTCTGTTACTGGTGAATTAGTTCAGCAAGGATTTGAGAGAAGCAGACTTGGGTCTCCCAGGTTCCTCCCTGTTCCTCTCCAGGGAAGCAGATGGCCAGGCTGATAGGCCTGTGTGAGGTTAGCACACTTCCTCCAGCCCCATTCCTCTCCCTCTCCTCATTGTCATGCTTGCTTTGCTGTGTTTGCTGTTGGAGCTCTGTGTGTTAAACAAACTATAGCCCATGTATGCCTGCGGATGTGTTTGCCTTGCTCTGTTTCAGATTGAAAGACTAAATTGTAGCCTTCAGCATTTCTGGAGAACTGGAAATAGGCATGAGCTCTGGGCCTCTGAGCTACAGGGGTTGGTATTCTCTGCAGAGGCCCAGCACTTTCTGAAGTGTGGAGGGTGCTTTAGGCGGTATGAGGATGAGTAGTTGGAAATCTTCAATAGTCTCTCTGGTCAGAAAGTGTTGAAATTCAGATGTTTCTGAGCTAGAGTGAGTGCATCTCAGAGCTCCCTGCTTTGAAATAGGGTCTTTTGAAGGACATCGAGCAACTCTGAGACATTGTAATAAAACATTTTTAAGATAACTATAATAAATGTGTCCTTCTAATCCAAAACTAAAGAGATATCTGTCATCATACAAGCTAGACTCTGGTTCGGCCACTTACTGTGATTCCTGGGAACATTCCTATTCCTCAGTCTTTCCGGTAATACTGTGGGGGTTGTTGCAACTAGTAATCCAAAAAAAGACAAAGCACTAAGAGAACCCCACACACAATGGGTACCTAGCAACATGCAATCCTTGCTATCAGCTATGCATGGTGTTTCTAATGTGAAATTTCTCCTTAGCACCATCTGTTTCCCATTATCTTTCCAATTATTTCTGCTATACAAATGACTAGCTGACTATTCAGAATATAAAGTACTCTTTTTATGTATATAAATGCTCAAATTTTCACCATAAAGTGTGGGTCCAAGGATTACTTGGGGGGTCACTGTGCATCAACACCCTTGTTTATCCATGGAGCTGGGTGGACAGTCTTAGGACAGCAGTGAGTACATGAAAGGAAGAACTCTCCGGAGACAGTTTAAACAGCTCATTTATACAGTTGGGAAAGGTGCTTTTATGCAGGAGGGAGAAGGAAGGACAGGAGGACAAGCAGCAAGGGGATTGGTGGGGGCAAGGTGGCCTGTGTATGTCTTATTGGTATGCAGGGGCTTCTTTGCTGATATGGGTCAAGAGGGGATTGGCAAGGGCCAGTAACCTGCTGATGCCTGGTTTGCATAGATAAATTGGGGGTACTTTCTCAGTCCCAGGTGGCGGGAGTTACCTGACTTTAGGCATATGTCATGGTTTGATCCAGGTGTCTCCCACAAACAAATGAATGTGTTCCGAATGATCGATCCCCAGCTGATGGCAGTTTGGATTTTACAACCTCTCTGGAGCTGTGTTGTCGGGGAGGGATTATGGGGTTATAAACCAGCTTCCCCTTGCCAGTGTTGGGCACAACTTCCTGCTACTGTTTGCAGTGCTGTGGTGGAGGTGATGTCCACCCCTCTGCTCATGCTATCATTTCTCTGCCAGGATGGAGTCTCCCCTTGAGTCTGTAAGCCAAATAAACCTATTCCTCCACAAGCCACTTTTGTTTGGGTTCTTTCTGCGGAGCAACTAGAATGCTGATGGCAACAGCATGTAACAGATGGTAGTGGCTGTAGATGAGCAGTAACCTTCAAGGAAGTTTTCTTGGTGCAGTAAATCACTGGACAGTGAGGAGATGAACCCCAGGGCTTATCAGCATTCTTGTATGCCTGGAAAGGGGAGCAGCCCCTGCCAGTCTAGGCTCTACTTCAAGGTCACTAGGACTAGGCTTTTCTGTTTCAGTCCTGCATCCTAGGTTGGACCAAGCTTCTCAGAGCGAGGGCCTGCTCAACCTTCCTATCTGAGGCTGCAGTTAATAGCACTCATAGCCCCAGCTTATATTTAGTGGTGTCCAACAATAAAGAAGTACTATTAGACAAAAATCCTTCTATATTAAATAGCTAGAAATCTTGTAGTGCAATATATGGAAAAGGCAAACTCATTGGTCAGTATGTTTTATTCAAGTGGTTATAAACAAGTCATTATGATCAATATATCTTTTGAGTCCTAAGGACTTAACCCAGGTCCTTGTGCTTGCTGGGTGAGTACTTTTCCACTGAGCTAAATCCTCATCCCCTAAGGTTAATAATGTTAAGATTGTACTAGCTTCCCCTTTGTTTCAAAGATTTCTGTTCTCCCTAGAGTCCTGTATCACACTTAGGGTCAGCCATATTTGCTCTGACATTCCTACTTCACAAAGGAGTATGGGAAGTAATTTCACCTCACTAAGCCTCAGTTTTTTAAATTTTTGAAATGGACAGCTAAGTTTCTGCACACAGACCAATTTGTAAAGCAAGTGATATGTTCACCATTAGCTGGCAGGCAGTATGCGTTCAGTAAGTGACAGGTATAATGATTATTAATGGGGTTTTTTCTTTAGTCAATTGGCCCAAGTTACTTTTGCTTTTTCTTAGAGTAAGACTAGTGAGCTGGACAAGATATACTCTTCAAAGGCATTCTCCCAGTGATCTTCCTCCAAACACTTAGTTCCCACCTCCTCCCAATAATGCCATCAAATTAAGAATCTACCAGTGTATTAATCCATTTATTAGGTCAGAGACCTCATGATGTAGTCACTGCTTAGTGATTGGTTTCCACCAGCTGGGGACATACACACGAGTTTTCTGGAGTCACTTCCTAGCACAGACATAACATGAATCATCCAGCTCAGTATTTTCTGAAGTGTGAAAAGTTGTAACAGAGAACACTTGAGGGGTATATGGATGAATAATTTGAAATCTTTAGTAGTTATTTCAATGCATATTAGAAAAAATAATAAACATATAAAACTGACTTTTTCATAGATACTGTTTAGGGCAAGGCTAAACTTAAAAACTTCTGTTACATTTTTGAGAGAATTTTATTTTAAATTAAATTTTAAATTATTAAGTATATTTAATCAAGAAGTTTAATATAAGCACCCACAGTCTGTCTATCTATCTATCTATCTATCTATCTATCTATCTATCTATCTTTATCCATTTTTTGTCTCCCCCATCCCCTGAGGATGCTCCCCTTTCAAGGTAGCCCTTCCTCGGTTTTATTGTCTTCTTCCTTTTGTTCTTATTTTGTTCAATCTCCATGTCAAAATGATCATTTTTTTTGACTGGTGCATTCATGACTCTACAGTGAATACCAATAACCCCCTGAGGAGGGGCCTCAATAGAATGGGGGAGGGGAATATGACCAACATATAATATGTTCATACAGTGAAGTTCGTAATTAGAAAATGAAAACTACAAAAGCATTTATTTTTGTTTTTCCAGGTTATATGGAGAAGCTTGGGTCAGACTGATGATCATACCAGTCAACAACAATTACAAACTATGGAAAAATAATTTTTTAAACAACTCTGTGAAGGCCCCAGTGAGTACAAGGAAAGCAAGTATAAACTGGAGAGAAAAGTTCAAGTACAATTGGTGATCCCTAGACTCTTACAAGAAGAAGCAGACTTCAGGGTATGAAGGCAGAGTAGACATTGCTTCTTTGTGACCCAGTGAAGAAGAACCAGAATAAGAAAAAAATAGACTTTATTCCAAAGAAAGGGAAAAAAAGAGCATTAAAAATTCCCAAAGGAGTGATAAGCAGCTGAAAAATGTGGGTGAGTGGGGGAGAGAATGAGCAATGCCAACTGGGACCCAGTTCCTGCCATGGGGTTCCCTGGAGGTGAGGGGACAAGCTAAGCTAGGCAGCCATGGTGAAAAGTGACTGTCCCACTCTCAGAATACGCTGAGTCTCCACAAGCTTCAAATCCAGGTGCAGATTTAGGCAAGACAGGCGCCTCCAGTGAAGTGCTGGGTCAGCAGTGGACAGTCATCCCATACTCTACATAACTGACACGACAGTGTTCAGCTGTCATCTTGAGAGAGAATCCATTGTTTAAACTGAGCTGCCCTGTGAGAACAAGAGCAAATCAAGCTAAGGAGCCTGAATAGAACCTGCCACTGGCCCAGGTGGGTAGTCCCAAATGACAGCTGTGAGGAGTGAGAGGGTGGACATTAATGAGACAAAAAGGCTTGACTCAGACCGTGAAGTGTGTGGAGAAAGGAAGACCCAACCTCGGTGGCTGGGAGCAGACCTTAGCAGCTGAGAATAACCCTGGAGTTCCATAGCCTTGCACCTATGGTCAGTGGCTGGACAGACCTCTGAGGTCACTCATCTGCCACACACTGCTTTCGAGGCTGAGTGTTCTGAAGCTCCAGGGGAAAATGTGCCATCAAGAGCCTCATCCCTTCAGTAGGCTGATCAATACTGAGGGGCTTTAGGAAGTACAAAGACAAACCCTTGATCTGTAGAGATCTCAATGCCGTGGCTGTGTCTCTGATTTCCAAGGCACCTGAATATACCTTTCAGGTACATTAGCCATTCCACAGTGTGAGCTGGGAAGTTGCAGAAGGGTGGAAGAAATTTCCCAGTGTGGCCATAGAATTCCCTGGTATGTAAGAAGGGAAGCTAATGAAGAAAAGATGGCTGTTGTGGACATGATCTCAACACCAGCATTAATCAGAGAAAAGGCAAGTCCACAAGCTGAAGTGAATTCTCAACATGCATGGAACTGGCAGTCTCTAATTTCTGAGGTCCCAGAAAGAAGCTGTTCCAACACTTGAGGATTTTTCTGTTTGTTTGTGTACCTTGTACTTCTTCTATTTCCCTTTTACTATACTTGTAGTCATGTTTTTACTGTATAGTACTAAAATCTAGTTGGGTCTACAGAAATGGCTCAGCAGGTAAAGTTCTTGCTGTGTAAGAATGAAGATCTGAGTTTGGATCCCCAGCACCCAAGTAAGAGCTGGGCATGGTAGCATGTGTGTGTAACCCCACATTCAAGAGCATCTTCTCCACTTAGTTAATCTTCTCTGGAAACACCGGAGGCAAGCTGTGCTAATTTCCTATGTGCTTCTCAGTCTAATCAAGTGGACGATCAAGATTAAACAACACAAATTTGATGAAGAATGAAGAGTCGTGTAGAAATGTGATCAGATTAAGATCTGGTGTTGATCAGTTGTGAGGGAACACAGCAAGTCTGTGTGTGTGGTTTTCTTCTCAGCCTCTCGGGAGCAGTCTTTATTCCAGGTTAGAGCAAGACACCTATGACATGAGGCATGCGCAGGGACTGTGAAACCACAGTGACTGACAGTGCTGTTTATGGCTTATTTCTGGGGAGGACTGGGGGAGAGCAAAGGAGGGCAGAAGAGAGAACCAGACCAAAAGTAATTTCTAGCTTCTAATGCCTTTTCATCTCTTTTAGCCAAAGCACCAGACTTTGGGGTATCATGTTATGAGCCCCAGTGGCAATGTGTCACACATTGAGTAAAACTGGCCCTTGTGTATGAGTGAATAGCCATGTAGGGCACTTGACCCACCTGATCTCTTATTTTTTTGCATGTGTGAGGTGTGCATGCATGTGTGTATTCATGTTTATGTGTATGTATTGTGTGTGTGTGTGTGCTAGAGAACAGCTTCAGTTGTCATCCTGAGGTACCTTATCTATCTCAGTGTGTGTGTGTGTGTGTGTGTGTGTGTTGTATACAGACTACAGAAGTTGACGGAAGCTGTCCACTCAATTGTTCTCACCCTTATTTTTTAAGATAGTGCCTCTCTCACAGAACTCAGAGCTCAGCAATTTAGCTAGACTAGTTGCTCAGTAAGCCTCCACAATTCACTGTCTCCACCTTCGCAACACTGAAATTACAGGTGCACACCACCATGTTTGGTACTACTGTGGGTGCTGAGATCTGAACTCAGGTATCCGTGCTTGTGTGGCAAGAACTTTACTAACTGAGCCATCTCCTCTCCCTCCACCTCTTTGATACAGAGTATCTCATTGGCCTGGAGCTTACCAAATAGCCTAGCTTGGCTGGCCAATAAGATTTGCCTGTGTGTTGCTCCCTAGAGCTGGGATTACACATGTGAGCCAATATGCCTTGCATTTATGTGGGTTTGGGGATTACACTCAGGTCTTCATGCTTATAAGGTAAGCACTTAGCAGACTGACCAATCTGTCCAACCCTTCTCAGTTTATTTGTTTATAAAAATGTCTCAGAGGATAAGCTGAATGCTAATAGTATGTGACTAAGTCTAACTTAATACCTGGTAAAGCATATACATGCCAGGTTTTTTTTCTAAAAGTATCATCAAAATAGGTGAACAAGATTGTCAAAATTCATAGCAGAACTACTAAAAGGAAGAAATAATATTGAGAATACTTAGAACTTTGTGTAATCTAAATGTTCCCAGTCCTATTAACCTGAGGGAATGAATAAATTCTCACCAATACCAAAATTTTGCAATATCATAACTCCCTCTAAATGACCTCTTCCCTCATAGGCCTTCGAGGTTACCTGGAAGATTCCCTGTGTCACAGGGGCTCAGGAACAAGTTCAACTTGTTCTGCTGCTCAGCTTTCTTGTGAATATATACCACCCCAAGGCACCTGAAGGTGCCACACTGTTAACACCTTCACTGCCAGCCCTGTCTTTCTGTCTGACTCTTCCTTTTCAAACCCTAAATGTGGACGTCTCACTGTACCAGAGTTACACACCCTACGTACACAATCAGAAAAGGAACCCCCATAAGCACACACCTCCATAACTTGTCAATGCTGTGGCTGACATGAAAGCCAGTCAGGCATGAAAAAAGCTTCTGACAAGGTCAAATCAAGCAATGGAAGCAGAGCTAACCTTTCCCTTGCCCTGTCAGTACCCTGTTTCCTTCCTTCCATCATCTATCTATCCATCCATCCATCCATCCTCTACCATCCCCAAACTACATGCTATTCCCCAATCACCCACACAAAATTCCCTTCCTCCCTTTTCTGTGTGTTCCTTTAGCCCTTATGAATCTTTTATAAGCCAAAATGTTCTTAATATTAAATTTATATAACAGATATCTTATTACAAGTTTTAGAAATATTATCTCATGACTTTACACATCAGACTAAAGGAAAGTCCTAAAAATCACTGGATATATTAAGATATAGACACACAGATATTAGGGAATTTGCTTAGGTCAGAATTGGTGACTAATGACAGAGACAAGCTTTGAGTCTGGAGTTTGTGTTGCTCCCTTTATATCTAGAGCTTATGATGTTTATATAATTTGACTTTTCCAATGAAAAATTTTAAAAACCTTTTAAATTATAGGATAACTGCATTTTTTTACTCTGTATGCTCTCCTAAACAAAATTCTTTTGATTTAATCCCATGCTGTTTATGTCCGAAAGTGTTCAGAAAGCAGTTAGTTTTTGGGTTCCAATTCTCTGTTGAACATTCATTCATGAGATAGGACCTCTGTGTTAAGCTTCTATGTGGCTCAGAGCCCACCAGGGCCGAGAACTTGTAGTCTTGTACTATGTATGACAAAAAGACTAAGTGCATGTTAATGCCAAAATTCTCAGACAAGGAAAGCAATTAGATAGAAGTGAAGATATTAAGCAAATTAGCAAATCACTATTTCCTCAACATTTCATCCCTACCAGCCATCATAGAATTTATTTTTCAATATAAAGAAGAATCTGTTTTCTTTGGAACATAGAAAATGCTTGTTATTTATCGATTGTTTTATTTTAAATGTACCAGGGTGTTGGATTCCAAGCTGCCTGTCTGAACTTCTGCAAACATCAGCAGCACAGTCTGTCCCAAGTGAATCACTGCTTTTATTTCAGAACTTGAGTTGATTAGCACATGAGTACTTGTGAGGACACGTTTGCCACCCAGAGCGAAGCAGCTTAGACTACCCCAAGGACCCAAGGACCTCAGGGACTGCCCCAGTGGCTCACAGGATTTGTAGCTTCCAAAAGCAATGGCAGTTCTCATACTTCTGAGGACTAACAGTGGTCCTAACACCCCTGTGAAGTTCCCTGGTCACAATTCCTCATCATTTGTATGAATCTAAGCTTCCAAAAGCTGATTCATTCATAGGCTTGAACAGAATTGATGCATAAGGTATATGTATAAGTGGGCTGTATCTATTGAGGCATGCTAATACAATAAATCCTAATGTCTTCATCACACACACACACACACACACACACACACACACACACACACACACACACGCAAAGAGACTAAATGTTCCTGTCTGTACCATGGGTGAAGCTGTGGCTAGAAGTAGATTTGTCAATGAGCTAATGAAATGAAAGCTCTTGGGACCCTTAGCTGATTGGACCTCTTTCAAATCCTTGCTTCTACTTTTTAACTTATAATTTTATATGCATTTTCTCTTTTTTTCCTAAATTGTATAATCATCAACCACGCCCCAAAGAACTTGGGTCTGTTCCAGTTTAAGCATATTTTTTTTTCTATATTACAGAAAGCCATTGGGCTTTAAGGATGATGCAGGAGTTAATGATTTAACTCCATTCTCTGCCTCCTTTTCCTTTACTTTTTTCGGTGCTTCTGATACTGGTTTCAAAAGCATCCACCAGGGTCCTAAGAAGGAAATGAATCCCAGGCAGAAGGTCTCTTTCCCACACTAAAGGGTCAACTAAGGGATAAATTTCCTTAATATAGACCTTCCTGAACTTTCCATCATGTCAGCACGTAGTGCCCAAAGACATCCCAGGCATGTTAAAAATGAACCACGAAGGTAAAAGGGAATTCTGTACATACTTTTCAGTGTGCCTGGAATTTTCTCTGAATTCCTACATCTCAGTCTTGAACTAGCTCTTATTAATTTAGAGGTAAAGGAGTACATCTTGTTGATCTTTGAATCATCAGCCTATGCCATTTTATAGACATAAAATGGATTTTAACCACATAAATGAACAAACGAATGAGTCTATGAAATCTGAGAAGTAAAACATTAGGAGAGGATAATGAACCAGTCATGAGTAGAGAAGAAAGGAGAAATAAACATGCTAGAGCATGTAAATAAGATTTTTCAGTTATGTGAACAAAATCTAAAGCAACTACTACTCATGCCCCCTTCTCCTTTTAATTTCCAAGAATAGCAGAGAATTCTCGTGAAAAGGTGCTTAGAGTACTAGAAGGGGGCTTTCCCCTACCTTTCATTTCTTCAGGGGGCTTCACTGTGCAAAGGAAAGTTGGCAAAGAGGAAAAGATCAATATTGACCTAGAGATAGACTTGTATTTCCTTGTGCCTGAAAATGTGGGCAAACACATTGAACTCTGAGGTGAGCATAAGGCTTTGAGAATTAGTTCAAATAATCTCCTTAAGTAAATACTCACATAGTCGAAGTAGATTTATACTGCAACATTTTGGGGGCGGGTGTTCAAGGTAGCATTTTGCTCCAGCCCAGGCTGACCTTCACTATGAAGTCTGTGGCTGGCCTTGAACTCAAGGCAATCCTCCGACCTCTGCCTCCCCATTGTTGGGATTAAAGGCATGTGCCATTACACCCAGTTTATTTGAATATTTTTTACTTCTCCTATGACACAGAAAGAGCAAATGAAATTATCTTTATTTTGTATAAGCTGTCCATGAACATGGTAAGCACGTATAATTACATCTCTATTTTTATAACACAAACCTTGAGTATTTACCCGCTTTATTAATTGAAAATCCCAATTTCACATCCTACCTATTATTTCCAGTGGTGTGTATATTATGAAGAGGAATATCATTCTAACTTTTATCACCAAGAATAATATAACTGAAGTCTGACCTAATCTAACCACTAGAAGGAAAACAAATGAAAAAGACATGAAGAAAATATTTTTTCTAATTAAAAGCTAAAAAGAAAACTGAACAGAAATCAATTTAAAGAGAAAACAAATGAAAATATAAAAATAAATGCCAACATACTTATAATAATAAATTTGAATGGATTTACTTTCCTTATTAAAATGCAAAGCCTCAGGTAGGAGTGATGAGGAACAGGCAGTTGAGGGTAACAGGTCCCCTGAAAGTGAAAAGTTTTTTTTTCTTTTTGCTGAAAAAGCAAGAAATATCTTTGAGCCTGAAGGGGGATCCAGCTTTTCCTTATCTTTTCTTCCCTAAAGTAGTCCTTGTAGTTTGCACCTTGCTGGAGGTCAGAAATGTCAAGAGTCTGGTTTTACCTTTCTCTTTTTCCCCTAAAGGACTTCCCCTTCCCTAGAAACCAGGTAAAAGGATGGTATTAAGACCAAAAGGTGTCTAGACGTGTCACAAAGGAACTGGATTGACCAGCTCATACCTCCATCCAGTAAAGACCGATTCCTGTAAGAACCACAAACCCCCATCCAAGTCACCATGTGGATTACTTGCTCGGGAACCCTGCCAACACTTAATACTTAATGGCATCTCATTTCTGGGGTCCCCTCCTGATATACAGCACTCTGCCTTCTTTCCTTCTCTTAGCTCTATAATAAAATCTTTCTAAACCTCACCTGTGGTCTGTGGATTTCATTCATCAAATTTATGAGACAAGAACCTGGAGGCCATAACAGTGGAAGTTTATATGACCAGGAGCATCATGCACCCCAACTCCTGTGTTAAAAGTCCAACAAGAGCCAAGAGTGCCTCTGTCACTCTCAAAGATACACCAAACTTCTGTGCCAGGAGGATTTTGAGGCCAAAGCCCACTTGAACACCATAGAAAAGTCCCACCTATGAAAAAACTGAGATAATAAATTTCAAACTCACTTTGGTTTAAGATTTAAAGACACTTCTAAAGAAACCAGAGAAATTTGAAAGGTTGAAATGTTATGTAACACAACTAAAAATGCTAACCAAATGAAACCTGGTGTGAAAGTATTAATATCAGGCAAAATAATCTCAAAAAGGGGCATTAGGAGGAATAAAGATATTTTAAGTTTATTAAAGGAACTATTTCACTAGTAAGATTCATCTTAAGAAAATTGGATGCATATAAAGCCATTGGCTCAATGTAAAGAAAAATATTATGAGCATTCAGTAAACTTTGACAAATTTATAATTTTTTAAATTTTTATTTATTTATAAGAAGAGAGAGAGAGAGAGAGAGAGAGAGAGAGAGAGGAGAGAGGAGAGAGGAGAGAGGAGAGACAGAATGTGCATTCCAGGGCCTCCTGTCACTGAAAATGAGCTCCAGACACATCTGTCAACCACTCTGTGCACCTGGCTATATGTGGTACTAGGGAATCGAACCCAGGTCATCAGGCTTTGCAGGCAAGTGTCTTAACCACTTGAGCCATATCCCCAGACCCAGGTTTATAAATTATTAATGATAACATTAACATTTTAGCAATAGAAAGGCAATCAGACAAACAAAACACAAATAGCCCATTAAATTGCCTTCTAAATGTATATGTTTATCCCACTGATTAATGCCATTCTCACTTTTGATTAGAGAAGCTTTTTGCAGCAAGGTTTTAGGATACAAGAAAAATGCAAAAATTAATTATTTCTATATACTACTATGAATGATCTTAAAACTAGCAAAATTTACCTTAGCATTAAACAGGGGAAATGCTTAGAAATAAGGTCAATAAAAATGGCAAAAAACATTATTGAAATAATTTAGAATATATCTAAATAAATGGAAAGATTGTTTTAAATATATATTTACTGTCTATAATGAGTTACATTATTTAGTGGGCAAACAATGAGTTGTTATCCCCAATTCCCCAAAGCCACCCCTCCCTATCCTCAATCAGCTGGATATCCTCCTCTGTGGGTCGTCTAGATCAGTCCTTGTGACAGGGGACCATGGATAGCCTAGTACTCAGCCTGGTTCTCCTGGCCCAAGTGTGTTGTTACTGAGAAGTGCCATGCCTCTGGATAGTCTCCCCCACCACGGCTTTTACAATCTTTCCGCCCCTTCTTCCGCTCAGTTTCCTGAGTCATGGTGGGTGAATATTAAGGCTGCTTTAATGTTGTGAGTTTAGGGGTCTTTGTGTCGAAAATTGTTGGTTTCTGTCACCCTGGCTTATCCTGTGTTGATTGAATGGCTGTGGTTGTGGGTCCCTTGTTCGTCCTGAGAACTTTCTTAGATGGGACAAGGCCATTTGTGTTTCCTCCTCTGTGAATTCTCTGTTGAGATCAGTGCCCCATTTTGTGAGGGGGCTGTTTGCGATTTTATTATGTATTTTTTGAGTTCTATGTAAGATCTGGAGATTAGGCCATAACACTCATAAATTGAACTACTTAACTGCTGCTAAGATAGCATTAAATTGAACTACAAAGTGAAAAACAATATCGATAAACTTCTATCTGCCTTTTTTGAGCAAAATTTTAAAAGATACTTCTAAATTTCAAATAGAAATGCAAAGATTATCTTAAAAATTAAAAGATTCACACTTTGGAGCTGGAGAGATAGCTCAGCAAATAAAAAGCATGCTTGCAAAGCTTGTCAGCTGAGGTTTGTTTCCCCAGTACCCAGGTGTGCATATTTTCTCTCTCTCTTTCTCTCTCTCTCTCTTTCTCTTTCACTCTTGCCCTCTTTACCTCTCAAACAAATAAATAAATAAAATATTTTTTAAAAAAGATTTCAAGCCAACCTTTGATGCATACTGAGTTTGAGGCCAGCCTGGGATACATTAAAAAAAAAGATTCACATTTCATGATTTCAAAACTCCTTGCATCCAATCCCCAACAGCCATGAAAAGCAAAGCTACAGCAATCGAGAGAGTGTAGTGTCATAGTGGTATGGTGACAGACATCTAGACAAAGGTGACAAAGTATTAAATACAGAAAAGTAGTGATTGTAACAAATGGCATAGAGACAATTGGTATCCATAAGCAAAATACATGTGAGCTCCTATTTTATTCTGCATATAAAAATTAACTAAGTATTGGGCAGGAGAGATGGTTAAACCACTTGCCTGCAAAGCCTAACCACTCAGGTTCAATTCCCCAGTACCCACATAAAGCCAAATGCACAAGGTGGTTCATTCATGTGGAATTTGTTTGCAGCAGTTAGAGGCCCTGAATGCACATTCTCTGTGTGTGTGTGTTGCAAATAAATAAACATTATTTTTTAAAAGTAGCTAAAATAATTTGAAGTCCAAAATGTAAGAGCCAAAACTATAAAACTTTTAGAATAAAACAATGTGTAAAAATCTTCATGATTTTTTGAATTATATAATGGTTTGGTAAATACAACACCCAAACTGCAACTGACAAAGAAATAAACAAGTTGAATTGCATCAATTAAAGAATTTGTGTTTCTACAGAACACTATCAAGAAAGTAAGTAGCAACCCAGAAAATTGAAGATCTACCACAAATCTGGTAAAGGATTGATGACCAAAATAGATAAAGAACTATTACAACTCAACAACAAAAGACAACCCAAATAACATCAGACAAAGAGTCTGCATTAACCTTTCTCCAAAGAAAATCCACATCCGTTGTTCCCACTCACAACTCATCCTGAGAGCTCATGTAAAAGCTGTACCTACGACTAGATGGCTGGAAGACACAACAGGGGACCATGGAAGGAGAAACACAGGTTTATTTTCTGGTGGCGGTTTAGCTGTGTCTCAGGACAATCATTCACAGAAGCAAAGCTGCACTCTAACACCTGATGCCTCTGTCCCCTCACAAGGTGACTCTAGTTTGGTAAGGCTCATCTTTGGTTTCTCTGTATCCACACTGTCATTCTGTGCTTAAAGGCCAGAAATCCTCTCATCCTAGGCACTTGGTATGCTAGCGATGGTTCTACCTCTGATCCCACATGGAATATGTAAACTCAGAAGAAAAAGTATGTGTGGTTCATGAAAGTATGTGTGCTTCATGCCGTTTGTATATAAGGCATTTCCTCTTTTGTTATCCCTGAGGCTAATGCATGACATTTTTTTCTCCCTCCCCTTCATGCTCCGTGTGCTGCAATGCAAAGAGATGAGATGCAGCCCACTGGTTGAAGCTGCAAGCACACTGAATGTCTTGCCATTGATTAGACTTTTTAATTCATGATAACTCATGTGATAACAGAATTTTCCCCATTATACTTGGAAGAGGAGCCTAGGGGTTGGGGAAAGCAATGCAAAACTCCCAGCTCAGTTTGGTTACACTGGAATTAGTTAGGTATATGATGGTAACAGAAACAAAAGATTGACCAAATCCCCAAGCAGCCAAGAGCTCAGAAAGTTATTTTATTTTTAGGGTGAGGTGATCTCATACAAATCTAATCCCTATTCTCCAAAAGCAACACATCTGCTTTCCTGAGGTCATCAAATATGTTCATTGTAGCTGAAAAACCCTTTAAAGCTTTACAAAGAGCTTTCTGATCTGGTTGCAGTGTGGCAAGACAGTCACTTACTTAACGTATATTAGTGAGTATCTACTGTGTAAGACAGCTGTTGTGTTCATCCCTGTTACTTTTGAGAACACTGAGGCTGAGAACTACAAAGTAGTTTGCCCAAGGAAAAGGCCTGCAAGATTGGAACATACTTTCCTCAATCCCAGTTCCACTAAGTTAATAGCAGGTTATAAGAGAAACCACTGTTATTTATTCATGTATGTCAGACAAGGTTATATACTGTGCCTCATTTAAACATCTTGTTAATCATTTTCTTCATGTGCATCTATGTGTGATGTACATGCGTGTGCATCTGCATGATTGTATGTGTGTGAGCATACATGTGTGTGGAGGCCAGAGGTCAATGTCAGTGTCTTCCTTGGACCCTCTTCACCTATTCTTTGAGACAGGGTCTCTTGTTGCACTAGAGCTCACTCACTGAGTAGACTAGACTAGATAGTGGACCCCAGGGACTGCTTGTCTCTGCCTCCCCAGTGCTAGGACTCTGGACATCCACCACCACACTGGTCCACTGGTCCTTTTACATGGTGCTGAGGATCCAAGCCCAGGTTCTCATGCTTATTGGCAAGCCCTTTAACCTCCAGCCCTCTAGAAACATCTCATGGACCTTGTGAATCAGTGTCTGTCATTCACACTACCTATCTGTCTAGACTGCCCCTTTCCTGCCCTCGGCCTCTCTTGTTCTCTGCCTGGTGCTAAGATGCTGTGCCCATGAGACCCTCCCCTTCTGGCTTCAGTGGAAGGGATAACTTTCCTAAGGACAGTGCTCTGTGTGGCACACATCCCGGTACACTTCAGGGCATAGCCTCTTCCAGTGTGAGGAGCCCTCCCAGCCCTCACTGACCTCTGTGGTTCTGTTCTGTCCCCATGTCATCAGAACTCAGCCTCTTTCCCTTATTCTTATTTCAGTGGTTTTAGGGCCCAGTCAAAAATTAAAATGCACGTGCATGTGGAGACCACAGGACAACTTTGGGCATCATCTTCAGACATGCTGTCCACCATTTTTATTTATTTATTTATTTATTTATTTATTTATTTATTTATTTATTTATTTGAGGTGCTTCAAATGTGCTTTCTTGCTCAAACATTATTAAGAATTTCAAAATGACAGCAGAAGAGCATGGAAGCAAGCTTGGGCTGTTCTGAGTGTGGGGTCCTGGGTCACTAAACAGGTCACACACCCCTGAAGCCAGTCTACACCTAGGACACAATTGTTTACTGAAAATTTGGTAGCAAATCAGGTCTTGCTGCAGATTCGCCCAGCTCTACCTGGAACAGGCCAACCTTCACGATGCTCTGTTAGGACTGAGGCTCTGTCTGCTGATGCTGCTCCGGTTGGAATCACTTTCCTGAATTAAGGTCTCCCCTAGGACCATCAGGGGTGTACCAGCATGCCCAGCATTTTACGTGGGTGCTTGGGCTGGGAACCCAGGTCCGTATGCTTGCACTCTGTCATTCTCATAGACATCTCACCACTCAGCTTTCTAGGCAGATGCGGGGGGCGGGGGGATGGGCTGTGTATGTCTGGCAAAATATTTGTTTATAATAATTTCTGGCATCTAGAATAACTTGATTTTTTATTAAAATACATCTCTGCATTCTTTTTTTATTATCTTAATTTTTAAAAATATCTTTATTATGAATAAGTATATACATTGTATGAGCAAGTCTTGTGACTGTGTCCCTGTTTCCCTCCTCTCTGTATCCTACATGGGAATAGTAAGAGTTCTATCTTTTTTTTATTGTCCATAATGAGTTACACTATTTAATGTGCAAACAATGAGTTGTTATCCCCAGATCCCCAATGCCCCTCTTCCCCATCCCCAATCAGCTGGACATCCTCCTCCGTGGGCCATCTGGATCAGTCCTTGGGGCTGGGGACCATGGACAGCCTAGGAGTCAGCCCGTTTCCGCTGGCCCTAGTATGTTGTTACTGAGGGGGGCCATGTCTCTGGAAATTCTCCCCCACCCAGGCTCTCACAATCTTTCCGCCCCCTCTTCCACTCAGTTCCCTGAGTTGTGGTGGGTGAGTATTAAGGCTGCTTTATTGTTGAGAACTTAGGGGTCTCTGTACTTCTGCTTTAGGTTGTGTCAAAAATCATTGGTGTCTGTCTCACTGGCTTATCCTGTGTTGACTGATTGGCTGTGGCTCTGGGTCACTTGTTCATCCCATCATTCTCTGTGGGGTTCCATATGGATCCTCCATGGTATGTCTGGGGTGGCTCATCTCTTGCCAGGATGTCAGCTATCGGCCTGCAGTTCCTTGGTAGGGTTGGATGAGCCACAGCTCTCTCACTGTATTCTGAAGATACAAATAGAATCTCCATCGGAGAGTGAGATCAGTACAGGTTAACTGAGATACACATTTCTGAATTAGCTAGATTCTATTTTTAGTAGCCTCTCCGTCAGTTGCTCGAATAGTGCATCTCTCCTTGGGAGCCCAAGAGTCTGGCTCCCAGTGCATGTTGCCCTAAGTCCTCAGTTCCAGTTAAGGGCTCCCCATCACTGAGTGGATTATTTGGCCGAATTTGAAAGCTGTTGATTGCCTCCCTCAGGCTTTGGCTCCTCCATTGCACAAGTGCTCCTTTCTTGGTTCACTGTTCTCTTCCAGTAGGAAGTGTGGTCAGTCTATTCTTTAGTTGAGTCTCAAATTGTCCTGGGCTTCTTGAGGGAAATGTCAGGATTTTATTTTGTTTCGTTTTTGTGCCAAATAATAACACAGGGCTTCATATTTACGTTATAAAAGCCAGCAGCAGTGTCGCCATAGACAGCTTCCTTCCTTACAAAGCACAGAGCACAGCAGTATTCACTGCAGAAAGCCACGCCCTCCACCCTTTTGGTGTAATTAATTGACAACAGCAGAGAAAAGCATGCAAATCACATCCTAATGGAAAACATTGATTCCAGAGAGGAATTGTGAAATCCTCCAGCACTGGGTTACAGCACTGATGGGGGGGGGTTAAGAAACATCAAGAGCCACAGGGGAAAAGAAAAGCTGAAGGAAGTTCAAGGAGCCATAGGTCAGGACACGTTGGAGATGCCTAAGACTTACATCTAGGTAGGATCTCTCCAGCCCAGGCTGACCTGAGACTCAAGGCAATCCTCCTACCTCCGCCTCCTGAGTTTCTGGGATCAATGGCATGCAACACCGCTCCCAGCACTGCCCACCCTTTTATTGGAACAAGGTCTCTCACTGGCCTGGACATCACCAGGCATCCTCCTGTCTCTGCCTCCCCAGCACTGGAATGAAGTGTGCAGGACACACAGCATGTTTACATGGATTCTAGAGATCAAACTCGGGCCCCTTTTCTTACAAGACAAGCACTTTCTTGCCTGATCCCTGCTCTGTTCCTTTATTTTACAGACAGGGAACACAGGGCTCAGAGATGGGAGAAGCTCAGACCAAAGCCTAAGTCTTATAAGTGACCAGCTATTTTCTGCCTTAGTCCCCCTCCCTGCAGACTGGCTGTAGCCTGAATACCCTGCCCTTGTGGTGACCACTGAGTGGATAGGGCTGGACATCTGATCCCTGGCAGCTAGCACATTGCGTGGCTTACAGATGATTTATGTGGTTAAGCTCTGACATGTGATCTCAATCAAGTTAGTTCCTCTCTGAAGCAAAATCATGGCCAACTCAGCCTTGGAAATTGAGGTAAGGATGAGTGAGGTAGACTCATTCAGGAATTCCCACTGTGGGCCATGAACAAGTTAAAGTGAGGAAACATACAAATAGAGAAAAGATAGAAAAGAGAAAATGAGAGATGTCAAAAGAATAAAACAACGTTAGAGATGCAGAGAAACACTGAGAGATAGAGAGGGAGGGAGAGATCAGAGACGAAGAGAAACAGAGACAGAGACACAGACTCAAAAAGATGGGACCTAGAACCAGCCACTGTGAATTCTGACAGGGCTCTGTCCACACGGTGGCAGCCACCCTTGGGCTCCTCTGAGGTCTCATTCTCTTACAACAAGCCTCTCCACTTAGAAGCGAATGGGCCTCTGAGCAACTACCAAAATTCTGATTTCCTAATGCCAAGATTCGTGTTACCTCATGGCTGGCAGTTTACAATAATTACAACACCCACCACATGGCCCACAGATGGGTGACAAGCCACTGTTTGCATAGGTCAAGTTCCTCATCTCTGTTGCTGTGTTTCTCTGCCACTCCTCGTTGCAAGCAGAGGCCATGTGTTTACCTCTATCTAGTCTTCTTTCTCACACTCTGGTCTTTCCCTCCCAAGGCCTGTCCCCAGGTCTCCTGCCTCCATGGCTGGAGAAGCCACCTGTCAAGTCACAGGGTAGAACTTAAAAGATACCAAGAGACAGGCAGTCAGCCATGAACATTGACAAGGACTTCCCTCTTTCAATACTCAAATGTGAGTTTTGTAGACTCTAGAGATTAATCTGGACACATAAGTAAAAACAGGCAGTTTAATTGAGATCAAGTTATGAAGAGATTCTTTTCTTAATTGGCTGTGTTGCTTTGTACACGTTGGCTGACATCTTTTTATTTGTTTTTGTTTTCAATACATCTTTTTGGATTTCTTATCTATATGATGACAGAGAGCATGGATGACATGAGTAAAAGACCCTTCTGGCTCTAACATTCTACGATGATCTGAATTTAAATGCCACTCTGTTTGACATGTAGAGAAGGGTAGCCTAGATTCTGCTTTATTGTGACACGTGGTTTGGCTTTAAGTAGAGAAGAAGCAGCTACAGTACTAGAGATTGGGTATGGGGGGGACTAGAGAGCAGAAAAGATATGGAAACATCCTAACCGAAGGTTCAAGAAAACGAGAAGAGATCATATCTAAATGAAGATGTTGCACTGACAGCCCCAAGAACTTGTGGGTAACTGTATGGACAGCAAAGGTGCAAGGGCGTGTGCATTGCTGAATTAGCACATTTTGAACGCATGTATCACAGCAGGCTGGGATTTCGGCTTTATTTAGGTGAAACTCCCATTAAGCTGCAGCTCCCAGGGCCCCATTACTCAGCGCTTCAGAATCCTGGCCTGCAGCGCGATGACTCATGGTGATGAAATTTCAAGAGACTAGGACATTCTTAAAATTAGCTTGGAGACAGCAACTGGCTTGGCTTTTGCTCTGCAAGCACCTCTCTAGGTTATTTCTGTTGGTCTCCCTGTTAAAGAGACCTGGAGTGGTTGAGCAAGTTCTCTGCCTGTCGTCCTCCAGGGTCTCTCTTAGCTTGCAGGGAAGCAAACCCAGAACTGTGGTCCCCTTGTGATTCTAAGAGGATATGGGATGTTCTGAGCAGCCTAAGGCTAGGGTTGAGCTGGGCTGGGCTGACCATTCCCACATTGAAGTTCCATCACCAAACAAAGATGAAGTGTGACCAACTTAGTTCTATGACTCTGTACAGGCACTGTGTGGGTGTCTCTGGACCAAGCCTCCTCCGGGACAGGAAATCAAAGCTGACACTGACTTTGCAGTCATTTCCATTAGGAATGAGATAGATGAACAATTTCCCCACTGTTCCCCATCTAGCAGAGGGTTTTGTTGAAATCTGTAGTCATGGCTCAGTTCCCATTTTTCATTTACCCTGATGGAGAACTTGTTCTCTTCAGTGTTTCCATTCCTTCTCCTCAGGGACATTCTGTTTCATGGGTAAAATTGGGATTTCCCCCAACAAATCCAAATAGGCAAAGAGCTACCCAGGACCCTAGGGAACATGATTGGAGCTAGAAGCAGAAATGTGAGTAGAGCACAGCTGGGGAGATTTGAGATGTTCCAAAAGGTCTAAATATATCTCCTTTTTGTTAAGTCCTTCGTAACAACATGCATATATTCGTTGTCATTCATTTAGCAAGATTTGATGCATACAAACCATATGCATCATGGCTCTGGGTACAGGGAATATTACCATGAATAAAATGCAGCTGATACTCCTGGGAATTCATCCCTTAATATGGGAATACTGGTACCACCATTTGTAATAGATAATATGCTGTCAGAAGCCTTGGCAAAGTATGAGAGACAGCAAGAAGGAATGGGAAGGTAGGGATGGGGTCAGACTCCAATAGGAAGGTGACGATGTTCATTATACTTAAGATAACAATGAAATAAAACAGGCAAGATCTATTCTGGCTTGTGTAAACAGTTTAGTTGAAAAAGTACACCTCATGGCACGGTAGAGATGCAATTTATTATTGACACTCCCCCCGCCCCCGCTATTTCAATCCATTATGGTTAAAGTCATGGGGACCAGAGAGACAAGGGGACTGGATAGCTTTGACTTGAGCTTGACCTTTGGCTAAAGCAAACATCCCCTGGATGGACCAGAGCAGGACTCTTCCCATGGGGCCATACCAGGGGGTTGTTCCAACATCCCTTTCTGGACCTCTGTCTCATAGTTCCCTTGACCCTGACAGATGTGTGCCTATTCCTGATGCCACTTCAGGCCTGAGAAACAGCGCGTCTCCAGAATTCCTGTCGAAATCTTCTCACTCCTTCAGCTTGCACTTCCAGACAAGATCTAAGATATCCCAGTCACATGATGTTTCTTTTCCGGTGTTCTAGGAAATGACTACATCCCTGACCCTTAAAATCCCTGGAAGTGCAATCCAAACTCACCCCAGCACACTACCCTGGTCCCTAAACCCTCTCCTTCTCTGCTCTTTGGGAGCGAGAGTCAGTCTACTTTCTCAGGCCAGTTGAAGACACCAGATCTCTGGGCTTCCTCTGCAAAGGATGTTTTGTCTTCTCCCGGGGCTCCTCCATGCCTCCCTCTAGGAGGAGAGCAGCAACAGCTCCTTCCCAAAGAATTATTTCTCTTTCTTTCTCTAGTCTTTGTTCTTGATCAGGCTGAGGGTCAAGACTGACGATAGATGAACACCCTCTGCTTGAACACTTGTATCTTGGGTGTGCTGCTACATATATTTTTGAATCTAGATATTTATAATATCAATATCAATATTTATCATTATCAATAGTCTAAGATAAATTAGTGTCAAAAAATGTCATCTCATTTCTCACACCTTGATATGTATCATTGTGGTAACAGCTCAGATTAAGAACGGGGGTTCCTAGGATGGTCACGTGAGCTTGCAGGAAAGCAGAAACCAGGCACTCCTAAGGACTTATCAGCTGAACTTCTGAGCTTACATTCCTGATGAATTTTTCACCATAGAGTTTACTGTGGTGAGGTTGTGGCTTGGACTGAGAACGGAAAGTTGTACATTTTTCTCGGTATGTCTGAGAAAGAACAGGTTGGAAGTAAACCCATGTTTTCTCACACAGAGGAATTCTTCACCTACATGGTGGATGCTAGACCACTCACACAGAAGACCACCCACAGAGCGAAAGACCCTCACTCTATATTTACAGAGCATCAGCAGAATGAAGAGGACACCAGTAAAGATGGTTGGTTATTCGCTATTCTTGGCCCACAGATTTACCACCTTGGATTGGTTGAAGAAAGCTCATAAAAGCCAGAGGAGAAAAAGATAGCCTAGGATTCCTTGCCCTCCATCACACCACTCATCTTTTATCACCACCATATAAAGCCATAGCCAGGATCCCAGCAGTCTAACTCGGAGCCCTGCGTGGGATGTGAAAACTGAGTCACAGGTTGGTGACTCACTGGCTTGAGACCACACAGTGAGTCACATGAGGAAGGCCTGGGGACAATCTTAAAAACACAAGCTCTCCAATTTGTAGAGGGTCACCCTTGAAGGACAGGATCCTGTGAAGTAAACAGGTAGGAAGACATTTCAAGACACCAAATCCCTTATTCTAAAATAATGACATATCTTGGCTTTTTCTAATAGCACACTAATATCTTGGAGCATTGTGCCACTGATTCTATGTTGCTTTCAAATTCTTGACTCTGCTCACAGATAATAAATTTATCAATCCCCTTAGCTCTGCTGGCGGCCCCTAGTGACTCACCCCTGCTCACTACCCTCCAGCAGCTGTGTGTGCTTCAGTGTTGATGAAACCCTGATGCAGAATGGCTCTCAAGGGACAGGAGTGAAAGAGAGCAATCAGAAGGCACAGGCTTGGATATCAAACACACCTAAATGGAGTTACATTCAATGAGGTCTTTAGAAAATGATTTACTCCATTTTCCAATGTAAAAATAGAAATAACAGTGTACCTGAAGAATTACTGGAGGAATAAATGAGGTACTCTTTTTAAATGAGCCCAGAATGTAAGATATGCTCTATAATAAAAAAATATATTATTCATTAAAAATTTGAGTTTCCATTGATGATTTCCTTTCCTTACAATTTTACTGATTGTTTACAAAGTTTAGTAGTTATTTACTAAAATGGAGCAAAATTTAAATTTATGCCATCATACACACACACACACACACACACACACACACACACAATTACTAACTCTAAACCACTATCAGGACTTCAACTCCTTGAAACAAAGTCCACATTTGGTCTATTTGGTTTCTTTAGGACATGGCACAATGTGCTTAATAAATGGCAGAATGGTGCTTAGCTTGATATTAAACATTTTTAGAGTTTTCCTGCGTATTTGGATATAAACTTCATCAAACAAAAACCTGTGCGCATAGCTCTGCACCAGAGAGTGTGTGAGGCACTATTTAACCATTCACCCAGCAAACAACATAGAAACAAACACACGCTAGGAGGAAGAGAGGATTTCAAGGCCTGCAACCAGAAGATTAGCATAGCTCTGAAAATATTTTTGAGGTAGAACTAGAGTCTTAGTTTATTTAGGTTGCTATAACAAAATTATTAGAAACAGTTTCTTATAAGCAAGAGAAATGTATTTCTTACTGTCTGGAAACTGGGAAGTCTGAGACATCAAGCAGATTTGGTGTCATGCAGGCCCCCCCTCCTGCTTCACAGAGGGAAGCTACCTGGCTATGTCCTCATAAGGTAGAGAGAACATACTTCCTCTTTTATAAGGGCTCTAATCCCACTGATGAAGGTTCTGGCCTTGAGACCTAAAGCTTCATTTCTTATTACCATCATCTTAGTATGTATGAACCTATGAGCTTTGGGGGAATTCAAACATATTCAGAGATAACAATTAGTAACTGGAACTTTAGAGAATTCAGGGAGTCAGTCTACTGATGGATAAATGAGGCAGGCTATCAGAGAGCAGCATTTCTGGTGAAGCCTTAGGAACAGGACAATCTGACCATGTACCAAGGTCAGAGAGGCATTTGACCAGGCCAGACTGGCTGGGGAATTTGTGAGATGAGAGCAAGTAGTGAAAACTTTTGAGGAAGAGGGCTCACACACTGGAGACAGTTCTTTGCTGACAGACAGGTTGAGGATCCTGTGGTCTTCATCAGCTAGACTTTACTGAGAGAGAAGTAGCTTGCCTCTCTCTAGATCTGAGAGGAATTAGACAGGGAATAGTTCACTCTGCTGATCATGTGTTTTATGATATTGGCCCAATTGGATTCTCTGAGCTTGAATTCCCTCACTGCTAAGCTAAGTGGGTTGATCTGAACTGAGGTTATTTTGCACTTCACTATGTAGATGAATCATGTGTGGCATGAACTTGACATCCAGACTTCTGGGGTCCTCTCCTAGATCTCAGGGCATTTTATTACCCTCCCCAGGTAGTTCTAGGAATTGCAAATCCAGAGGAAAATTTCACAAACTTTTCAAGGAATGAAGGTGCCTTTTTTACATCAGATAATTTTTGAAACCACCTTCACATACATTTGGGTTCCACAGGTAAACATCATTCCCTTTACAATGTGATGTTCAGATCACAGAAAAGGTAAATAATTGTCAGGAAAGTAATCACTGATAATTCCTTTGTTTTTAGGTTCCTTTGAGTTAATGTTCATTTAGTGTTGTGGTTCTCATCTTAGCCATTGATGCCACAACTGTCTCTTTAAATTATTCAATCTCACTTCAGGACAGAGGGATATCAAAGAGACCTTCCTTCCCCCTATAATTTCCCTTCTCTTAGCAGATGGCCTCTTGTTTCCTGGGTGACAGCTGTTGATTAGCTTCAAAGTTGGAGGAAAGACCCCCTGGGATTGACTCTGGTGGATTCCGCTGGGCTCAGTGATATTCTCTTCTCACTCTGTCAACCAAGGTCCACTCAGGCCTTAGAGAGGTCAGCTAATGAAAAATGTGGGCTATAGCTGCAGAGTACTGTTACACTTCCTCAAGGATGGCAGGATGGCTGTGCAGAGTGGAAGTGCACTTATCAGGACCCCAAAGAAGAGGGCTTGAATTCTAATGATATCTCTAACCTGCAATGCAGCTTCACACAGATCACCCTCTCTGAGCCTCACTTTCATCATCTATAAGTAGGCTTGATAATCCACCTCATGGGGTTGTTACCAGGACTAGTAGTAGTGTATGTAAGGTGCTAGACACAGTCATTGTCAGCAGCGTGTGGCATTAGATATGAGGAGAGAAGCTTATTTCAAAGCCTGTATCACAGGTCTGTCCATATTCTTTAAAAACTATTTTTTATTTATTTGCAAGCAGGGGGAGATAAAGAGAAGATAGACAGAGAGAGAAAGAGTGAGTGAGAGAGAGAGAGAGAGAGAGAGAGAGAGAGAGAGAATCAGTACACAAAGGCCTCCAGCCACTGCAAACAAACTCCATATGCATGTACTGTTTTTGGCATCTGGCTTTACGTAGGTACTGGGGAATCCATGTAAATTGAACCCAGATTGTTAGGCATTGCAGGCCAGTGCCCTAACCGCTGAGCCAACCCTGTCCATATTCTTTTAATCCCAACATGCAAGGCACTATGTTGGGCACTTGGCTATAAAGATCATTGAAACCCACTTCCTCTTCTCCCACCATTCCAGGTGCTCAGTTGAAGGATTGTGGTCCTTCATTGTGGTCCTTCAAATGCATTGCTCAGACCATATTGCTCTTTACTGCCCCTCTGCACAGGCCCATTCTGGATGCTCAGATTGGGGTGGAATGAAGTAAGACGGCCATAGGACCTAGACAGCAGCTAGAAAGCTGTCAATGGGGATGTGAAAATGTGACCTTGGATGAATAGCTGTGGCAAATATCCCTGGAACATGCATTCTGATCTGAGGGCAAAAAGGAAGAGCATTCACCCCACAGTACCAGGGTAGAAAAAAATCTGCTATTCATTAGGCACAATGTAGCCTGGGTGCTAACTGGTTGAGGCCAGCACTCAGAACCAGGCTCCAAAGCCCTGCAGGAACTGCTGATTGTCAGTAGCAAATGTAAGGTCTCTCTACCCTTCACTTCCAGACAAAAAGCATGCTTCCCATTACAGTGTCTCTCCCAAAGCAGATGGGGAACAATCCTAGGCACCACGGCCACCATCTACCGAACACATTCACGAGAGGTTGGGCTAAGAACCCCTGTTGCTCTCTCAGGATTCTCTAGCCAGTCTTCGCCATGTGCTCCTAACCTTTCCCCTTCCTTCCCACTCCCCTGATATCTTGACCAATCCATTCGGTGATTTCATCAGGCAAGTGCATTTCACTCACTGGCAGTCAGGGTCAGTAAGGACAGTAGAACTATCTTTAGGTTTTTAAAACAGAAAGAATGCAATACCAGCAAATGGCTGAAGAAAAGATGGAAGAGGGAAGGAGACCAGCAGGAAGTCATGAAGTAGCCCAAAGTTAAATTTGGCTGGAAGTGGTGGGTCCCTGAGCCAGGAGTGACAGAGGAGGGTGGTCCCTGAGTTAAGGGGTTGTAGCTCACTTGTTGAAGCCATCCTCAAGTAAGATATATTGTATCCCATTTTTCTGACAAAGAGAATGGAGTTTAAAAGGGTATAAAAATTGCTTATATACTCTTGAAGCTAAAATATTTTAACATGCCACGTAATCTAAGCTCTGCCTGAGATTTCAAATCTTTTTATTCTCTTTCACTCTCCCTCTCTCTTTTTACTGAAAGGGTAACTGGGTGTACTTTAAACGTTAGCCAATCTCCTTAAAGAAAATGAAAGGGATTTAATTAGTTTCTGGAAAACCACAATTAATAAGAAGCACATTCCCAGCAAAGACACAATAGCTAAATAGAACAGGCCTCTGGCTGCAGCTTGATGGCCGGTCATCTTTGGAAAAGAAGCAAGGGACCTCCAGGGAGCGCACTGTAACTAGGCAGTATGGACAGAGTGCCTTTAGGGTTAGTTCTGGGTCTAGTTAAGGATGTTTGAGAAGCTGTGGCATCAAAACCTTCCATTCTATGGTACACCCTCCAGCAAGTTTTAGGCCAGGGAGGCCCTGTATGCCCCCTAAACATTACATTAAAGGCTGCTGCCAAGGCCCTTGGTTGCCCATCAGAACTAGATGGTAAGACCCTATTGTTGAAGACTTCACATGCTTGGGTTGAAGGTCACTGAGAAATCAAGGTGGAGCTCAGCTGGAAGGCTGCTCCCTGTTGACCAGCTGACAGGATTCTGAAAAGAGCTATACAGCCTTTGGGAGGAGAAACATCAACAGTCTTTACCAGGAGTGGACTCTGGAAGCTTTACAGTAGAGCAGACAGGCCAAATGTACCAGCTGGTGCAATGGTGGCAAGTCTGTTTGGGGAGAAACCAATTGCTCTCTTATTGGATTTTAGGCCTGATCCATGGGAGGAAATTCATGCCTGGTGTAGAAAACCTAATATAAAGCCTATGACTAAGGAGGTCATAAGCCCCAGGAGTAAAAACTACTGCTGTCTGGCTAAATGCATTATTTATGCCCACCAAACTGGCTTCTAAACACTTATGTTTATGCCCATATATTAATGCTACTCTCACTTTTAGTTAGAGAGGCTTCTCTCTCTTTCTGCCAGCAACAAGAAAGCTGACTATAACAGTTAAATTAGGTACTAAGTGTTGGGTTGTTGCTGCTAGAACCTTTATTCTGTGGCTTTGGCCTTTGGAGCTGATATGCAGGAAGAATGTGGAAGGATTTGAAACCTTGGCCTAAGAGACACCTTGCAGTGCTGTAAGTACAGCTTCATGGACCATTCTGGTTGGAGTTGAAAGACATGAATGCAGTATGAACTGTGGACTGTTAGGCTTGGATTATGAGAGTGAGAAAGAACTTTGTGGAGACTGGACTAAAAGCAGTTTGTGTGAGACTTGTTGCATTCTGCTTGCCTGTCTCCTGAGAACTTGTACAGGGTTGCTTTGCTTAGAAATGGACTGGTGTGAGCAGATGGATGTAGCATAGAAAATAATGAAATCTCTAGGCTGGAACTGCTGCCCATTCAGTTGAAATTGTTTGAGAGATGACAACCAACTGAGATTGGGCCAGGTGATCTGCATTGGGACAGCAGGAAGAATGCTGACTCTTTTGAAATAAGTGGCCTGAAAGTTAAACGAGTGTCCTGCTCTTCAAAGTCAGATTTATTTCCCCCTTTGAATTAACAAGTTGGTATCTACTTGGTACTATGAAGTATAACAAATGCAGGGAAAAGTCGGTTGTTGGATGTGAAATGTGGTTTTGGTTTTTGGAAATGTCCATGGGCAATGTGAAGCAGGCTTGTTGAAGGTTCTGTGTGGAATCCCAATGGAGCAATGAGCATGAACCATGGGTTGCAATGGAGACCCAGGGAAATACCAGGACTATGGAATGGCTTCCAAGGAGAGCTGCTAGTACTGGATGAAGTCTTCCCAGACTGTGAGCAGCCAAGCTAGAGGGGCAGAATTGGAACTCCAGAGACCCATCAATGGTTAGAATTATTGGACTTTGGGTGAGAATTTGAAATTTGCCCTGTTTGTCTTAAATCTTGTATTGGTTCAATCTGTGTTTGCTATGCCCAATGCCATCTTTTGCAGTGTGAATATTTATTTTGTGTCTTTTTTGTTTTTTGTTTTGTTTTGTTTTGTTTTGTTTTGATTTTGGTATTACAACTCACTTAAAAGACCTTGAATTATGGGAATGTTTGAACATCATTGGGATTGATAAAAACTATGTGGACTTTTGAAGTTGGGTTTGGTGCATTGAATTTTTACATCATGTATCAGTTTGTTAGGGACAGGGGCAGAATGTGGTCATTTGATTTTGGTGTCCCCATAAACTTATGTGTTCTGAATGCTTGATCCCCAGCTTGGATAAGCTGGGAATTAGAACCTTTTGAAGGTGTGTTGTTGGGGGTGGGCTTATGGGTGTTATAGCCAGATTCCCCTTGCCAGTGCTTGGCACACTCTCCTGTTGCTGTTGTCCAATTGGCCAGGAACTGATGTCCAGCCTGTGTTCATACCATCATTTTCCCTGCCATGATGAAGCTTCCCTTCGAGTTTCTAAGTCCAGATAAACCCATTCCTCCCATCAGCTTGCTTTTGGTTGGGTCCTTTCTTCCAGCAACGAGAAAGCAGACTGCATCACATACACAAGTGCTCCCACATGTACATGCACCTTTACACATATGCGTGTGCATGCATGCACACACACTTTTAAAAATCTTCATAATAATGCATAGATTTTAATTTGGCTAGTGAGCTTTTCTGTTCTGTGACTTCCAGTGGGAATGGCCAGGTTGATTGGTAGTGAGTGACTTTGGTGACTTCATTGCATGACAGTAATTTCCTATTCACCAAATAAAGAAAAATACGTGGAGATCTTGAGCTGCTCTTGTAGATAATAGATAAGGAATTGAAGATATGTCGCGGGCATGGTGACTTGTCCAAGGTCACACTTAGCAGCTCTTAAGCTAAATAATTAGAATTCACAAACCAGATTCTCCTAGTCTAAGTCCAAATTTTATATCATTTCAACAAGATCCTTATGCCAAACTGTATTAGAGTATTTTACCATAATAAATTGTATGTTTCTTGTGGGCTCTGGAGACAGATTCCAAGGCAGAGTCCAAGGTTGTTCTGAGCAGCTGTCACTGTGACACAGGCTCTGTCTTGATGGGGCCAGAGTCACTTGGTGTGTTCATACTGGGTATAACCTCGTTTTGGATAACAGTCATCCTTCATCTGTTCCTCATCAATTCTGTAAACACAGGCTTATACAGACAAGTCCCCTAGCCAACAGACAGATTGAGTCTCTGATGCTGTTAGTTGTTAAGTCCAGAAAAGAAGGATGCCTGAGCTCAGCTTTCTTCACATGGTCCCAAGGCTGGTTTCCATGCCAGACAGCATCAGCCTCAGACATTAGGCCAGTGTGTTTGCTCTGGCTCTTGTAACTGTTAACTTTTGGATCAACTCTAGATTGGTTTGGGTATGAAAGATTGCTTTCTCCAAATTAATAGTTAATCTGCATAAGCACTTTTCAGTCTCCTTTCCATTCTTTCCATCCTACTTTAAAAACATGTGCAAATAAATATTGCTGGCCAGAAGGATTTTCAAGCTGTGGCCAGAAGCCTTGTTGGTAAAGAGGGCATGTCCTTCCTTGAGGAGAGGACTGCAAGTCATTTCATCTGGGTTAGTTCAAGAGTTCTTGTGGGAAACTTTGGACTTCTCAGAAAAGGAAATGGGCAAGCCTCAAGGGAATCTTGCAGATCATTTTCAGAAATCATTAGATCCTCAAATGTTTAAGTTTTCTGCAGGATTTTACTGGCATTACTCTTGTTTCCCTTTCATCCTATCATTCTTCCCTCCTTCAATTGCTCATCAAATCATTGATCTGGAAAAAACATCCCAATAATTACAACTTATGGTTATGAAGGTTGCAATTGTATGACATGGAAATTGAGCACAATATGTTTGTTTTATTTTGTTTTTATTTATTTATTTACAAGCAGAAAGAAATAGGGAAAGAGAGACAGACAGAAAGAATGGGTATGCCAGGGCTTCCAGCCACTGAAAATGAACTCCAAATCCATGTGCCACTTTGATCATCTGGTAATTGAACCTGGGTCGTTTAGGCTTTGAAGGCAAGTGCCTTAATAGCTGAGCCATTTCTCTAGCCCCTCTTTTTATTCTTTATATGTATATATGTGTGCATGTGTGAACATTCATGTGGAGGCAGGGATTGACATTTTGGAGTGGGGGACCCTTCCTCAGTTACTCTCCTCCCTATTCTTTGAGACAGGCTCTCTCAGTGAACTGTTCAGCTAGACAAGCTAGCCAACAAACCCTAGAAATTCTCCGGACTCCACTTTCCTAGTGCTGGGACTACAGGCATGTGCCACTGTGTCTAGCTCTTTACATGGGGAGTGGGGAATCTGAACTCAAGTTCTCATGTCTGGAGGGCAAGAACTTAACATAGAATCAACCTGTGACCTATTGTGTGCTTTTGTGCATGCATGTGTGTATATATGCAGTCACATGTAGAGAGAACAAGGCCAAATTCTGGAAGAAGATACAGCAAAATGTTCAAATATAAAGGAATTATAGATAAATTTGTGCTTGAGGTTTTTTATATTCCTGTGTTTCTAAGTACTTATAATCATATTTCATTGCTTTTTCCATCTTTTAAAGCTACTGTTTTCCATTTTGAATAGAAATAAGTATACTTGGCCAGATATTTACTGTTACAAGACCTTTTTAAAGGGTGAGTCAACTGAGCTTTCTCACACATCTGGGAAGTGGGAAGCATCTTTTCATTCTTCATATGAATTTCTTAGTGAGACTGTTGTGTGTAAGGTGATGCTGACCACTGCTAAATGACAAGACTGAGAAGTGGGCAGGCCTGTTTGATGTCAAAGCTCAAGTACTTTTTACTCTGTTGTAGCTACTTTCAAGTTGTGTCCCTGGTTTCAGTAAGTGATGCTTCTGTTGCGTGGTGATGGCAGGGGTCCAAAGATATCATAGTATCTTCCAGGAACTCATAATCTAGAGCAGAATTCTCAATCCCAGCTCACTAGAGACTCATTGAAGACAGGGTTTAAACTCCTGATTCCTGGCCTGGGTCACACCTCCAATGTTCTTTAAAGATCTCTGGACTATTTAGTGAGCAGTCATGTTAATAACAGCTGATCTGGTGAGATGGCACATCTACAAATGCAGGAGATCCCCGAACAGTGAATGCTCCACTATGACAGCTCACGCCTAGTTTCCAGAGATTGCTTCCTGGAATTTCATGAATCTTTTGCATGTGGATTACTGCAACAATGACATCAGAATTTAAGATCATCAACAGCTTTCAGAATCTCTCTCTTCCTCCTATTTCAAATGTAGTTAGAGAGGAGAGTAAGGCAGAGAATTCTAGAAATTGGACTTTGAAGTCTTATGTTTAGACCTGGCTCAGGCTGTGAGAAACTGTGGTTTAAGACAAGCAAGAACTGTGGACAACCCAATTATATCAACAAGACCAGTGATGATGGTTGAAACCCAAGCAGTGGATGAACAACCCCTAACTCCTAACTCATCATCTAGGGTCCAAATGAGATCTTTGAGGAAGTGACGATATGAGCAAGAGAGCTACCGCCACAGCAAGTCAGATAACCTGTGAAAGGACAATGGAGACAGACACTGAGAATACCCAACAAATCCAAAGAAGAAATCCAGAGACTCTTAAGAGCTCAATAGTAAAGCAGACTTAAAACTCACCCACCATGTCTCAGGGAACTGAGAAGAAGAGGGGGCAGAAAGATTGTAAGAGTCATGGTGAATACTCAGAGACATTTCTACCTTCAACAACAAGCACACGAAAAAAACTGGTTACTGCTTGTATAATTCATAATCCCTCATCCCATGAACCATTCCAGGAATCCTACTGAGGAAGGTGTCATAGTCAGCCACACGCTGCTGGGATGAATCTTCAAACCAGGCACAATTTGGGGGAGGAAAGTATTTATTAAAACTACAGATTGAGAGGAAGTTCCTTCACAGCGAAAGAGGCTGGCCCTCTTTCACAGGTCAGAGCAGAGAGAGAAACCCATCACCTACACCACACACACAGAACAGGGAACAGGCAGGAGGGGCAAGGAGAGAATTCTTTCTCCTTTATATAACCCTAGGGTGGGGTCTTGCAATTCTATCCCAGACTTAATGGCTTCCTGAGTCTCTGGAATTTCCTTCCTGCACTACCCACACAGGAAAGGATGTTTACTTCCAGCTTCTTTGAGCTTCTTTACATCCTGCCCCTTGCTGAGAGGCTGCCTTCCTATAAACATCCTCAGAGACCCACCCAAGAAAATTAAAAAGATCCAAGTTGACAACAAAACCTAATCATCACAAGGGCCCTCAGTGGGTTGGGGGCAGGGAGGAGGGAAATGGGGGTACTATCACAAGTTTTGTTCATATAGAGTTTCTAATTATTAACAATAATTTTTTTTTAAAAAAGACAAGCCATTTCTCTTTTCTGGTTCTCAGTTTGTTCTCTATAAAATAAAAGAGTGTAATTTTAAAGTCTCTCCAGCCTATAATCCTCGAATTATACATATCATGCAACCAAAAATTGTGAATAAACAGGTAGTTCAGGACAGATAATGAATTAAAACCCACTCCAAAACAGTGGCTTACAAAAATGTCTCATTATTTTTCCAACTCTGTAGACTGGAGCTGGTCTGGTCTCACCTGGCTCACAGGGACTCAGATGCTCTGGTCTCACCTGGCTCACAGGGACTCAGCTGGTGTTGGGACACCCAAGACTGTTTTACCCAAGTGTCACTTGTTTCTGGCTTGTTGACTAAAGAGTGTCAGGCCTGCTATACATGACCTCCCATCTTCCAGAAGGATTAAGTTACCGAGGTCTCAACACTCCAAAGGATAAGAGTGAAAGCTTTAAAGAGATGTTCCTTTGGCCATATGCTATTATTCAAAATAAATAATATCCCAATTTCAAAAGTATAAAGAAATCAGCTATATGTCTTGATGACACAGTGCAAGGAATCATGGTCACAGAGAAATGTGATTCATAGATGTCCATTCAAGTGCTCCCCATGCTGGATCTGCCTGGACATGCCTTGGTTTGTCACAGTCAACAGCACAGTCTTTGGATTAAGTCTGGCCTTAGAACTGCCACTGACCTTACCAGTCTTGTGACATTTGGACAAGGGACTTAATCACTGCGTCTGTGTTCTCATAGGTAAAGTGAGGAGGTTAATAAAGTGGATGTGATTATTAAATGTCTAGCCTGCAAAGCTCTGGCTCACAGTGAGTGTGTCCTAAAGCTCTGTCCTTACTAGTGACCCTGCTTTCCTGAAGGAGGTGAGAAAGTTGCCTCCTTCCTCAAACAAAGACAGAAAACTTCCTCTCCCTGGTTCCCACATCAATACCAGTTAAAGTAACTTTTTAAGGGTTTGAATATGTACTCTTCTCAACCTTTTGTTGAAAACAGGCATCAAAATTCCATTATCCTGGTTCTTATAACACACACACACACACACACACACACACACACACACACACACACACTTTAGTGAAAGGCCCTGTTTGGAACATCTATCTTATAGTGACAAGTGTGAGTTCTGGTCTCAGTGTGAGGAGTGTGTATTGGCCACAAGTAGCTCCTGTTGCTGTGTGGAGGCCATGGATCCTCTGGCTGAGCATGGTTCTAGATGAGAGTAGCCCTCTTGGCTCCTCAGGTCCATCTCACTTGGAGGCCATCATTTACTAGTTTAGCTCCCTTCTGAGCTCACATAACTGAGGGCTAGAGGATTTTCCAGGTTTCTAGCATGGTCCAATATCCTGCTAATGTCTGGGATGAACAAATACCCTGTATTAAGTCTTACCTGTGACTTGTTCTCTGGAATCTATGACCTAAGCTTTTTTCATGGCAGTTGACTGTGCTCTGAAGTCTGATCAAGTGCACTAGAGTTAGGCTGCCATCATGTCTTAAGGCATGTGGGACAATCTCACAGTCCTCAGTCGTGTCCTCTGCAAAACGCGACAGTACCATCAACCTTGCAAAGTCATTATGAAGATTAGAAATAAGTATGTAATGTGCTCAGCACCGAGCATAGATATTGAGAGTATTTATACAAAGTGCCTGATACATGAAATCACATTCCTCAAAAAAGGATATTATGTCCTATGATGGTTTTCATTATCATACTATTTCTATCCCCTCAGCACTGGGGTTACAGGCATGTACAGCAATACCCTGGCTTTATGTCACTTTCTGAATTTATGAGATGAAAGTAACAATTTTTTCATTTGTGTGGATTGGCATGGATTCATTCTAAATGTATTTACTTAGAGGTCGCCTGGTAAAATACTTCGCAACCTTTGCTCTCGTGAATCTTCTAATCTAGAAAAACATGAAGAAATTGAGATGATTTCTTTGTATGGTAGGAGTGCCACCGAGGGCATGCAGTGAGAGAAATACTTGGTCAAAAAAGATATTGGACAGAAAAAAAAAACTGCAGCTTAGCTGAATTCTGTAGCAAGGTGGGATGGTTGGTCTTCCTTGCCAATCACCTAGAAGACATACCTGTGGACAAATCCAGGGAATGTTTCCCAAGAGGATTGACTGAGGTGCCCTAAGAGCAGGCACCTTCCAGTGGGCAGCCCAGATACAAAAACATTCAAGGAAAGGGCAGTAATACTGTCCTGTCCTCACTTCATTTTCCTAAGCGAGTGCTTCTGCCTCCTCCACCAACACCTGAGGTCAGCTTCTGACTTCCTTCCAGTGAGGGCTCAGGACCCACAACTCCCCAGGGATCTTCCAGGCCTTCAAGGTTGGATTGGAACTGATGCTCAGCTACCACTAGAAGCTCTCCAGAGAAGATACTAGACTCCCTGTCACTTCCGCCTGCAGCCAGCCACTTAGACTGCCCATCCCCTGTGGTGTAAATCAATCTAATAACCCATCTTTCACTAGATGTGTGCCTATCCATTCAATTGTTTCTGTTCCTCTCTAGACCCTTGCCTTAATACATAGAGTCAAGAAATAGGAGAGGTAATTAACTGCAGGTGCAAGGGTCCAGAGGTAATGAACATTGAAATAAAATATGTCAAATTCACAGTACTATGTCAGGATAGTCTTCCCTCCTCTGCACAAAGTCAGTTACCACAGAGACTGAGTCTGGAATTATTTCTGTCTATAGAATTATAATATGGCCCCTTCCTTTGTAATAATTTCTTAACTTTCAGGACTAGCTCTTCTGCTCTCCAAGAGCTTTCTCTGATACCCAGTAACTAAAGAGCAATCTATAAAATGCTATTTTATTTAGACATGTGCTTTCCAGTGCCTATATATGCTCGTCCATATTCTTCACTGCACTTGTGCAGAACTGGTTCCCTTTGAAGTTAGTGAAGCCCTAAATATGCTTCACAAGAGCTATCATGAGAAGAAATGATTTCTTCTTGGTCAGTGTGCAAGGGAGCAGGCATGAACAAAGAAGGTCAGCTGGAGCCCCTGAGGTTCAATGTGAGCTGCTGGTGAGAACGGGAGCCTGGTGCATTAGTTTCTCTCTGGTGCGTCTGTCTTCATTCCCTACTGCTGCTGTCCCTGGGAAAGGTCAGGCAATTACTGTGATTAGGTTGGCTACACAATCCCCATTACCTCATCTCATAGGGTTCCTCAGTAACCCCCCCCCAGAAGTCCTTTCCAATTCCAGTTGACACCCATCACATTCCCCAGAACACATTCTCTGTTTTCCTTTTCCTTAAGCACCCAACCCATGCCACCTGAAAGACTGAGGCTGTTGACCCATTTCCCCTGATTATTTCTAGCTTTTATTATTTTTCTTCCCCAGAATTTTTGGGGTTTCCTTCCTCTCCATCCTTGACCAAGAGTGCCTACACCCTGTTCAAGTACATTCTCCTTCTCCAGCTTCCCACAGACCTAGCAACTGAACAGGGCACAGTGTGTCTATGCAAATAAATTCATAGTGGATAAATAACTTTATCAAAATGCTTCCTGCTCAAAATACCACCCCTCCCTTCTCTTTAATGGCTGCTTCCTCCTATTCACCTCTTAGACTTAATAGTTTCTAACTATCTACATAACCTATAAGCGTGGTAGAAAAGTTAGATGCTACACATAAAGGGAAAAAACACTATAAAACCCCTTCAAAACAACTTTGTCATCATAATACGTACCTCCCAGCTGTTTTCCAATGTCTATGTCCATAAAGTTTAACAGGTGGTTTTTTTTAAAGATAAAGGAACATTCTGTTATTTCCTATAACTTGCTTTTCTTAGTCCATGGTGTACTTTTATCATCTTTCTATTGGACCCACCCAGATAATCTACCATTTTAAGATTTGTAATTAAACCTATTTTCAGAGTCCCCTTTGCCACGTAATATAACGTATTCATAGTATCTAAGGATTACTTTGAAAGTTTGGGGAGGCGACACTATTCTGTCTGTCACAGTCATTTGCCTATGGAAGTGGAGAGGACAGAGTGGGGAGATTCCAGGAAGGGAACAGCAGAATGGTGATGAACCACCATTTTCTGCACCCCCACAAGCCTCCAGCCTCCAGCCTCACCCCCAAAAGCCTAGGTCTACACTATCCTTGCAGACAATGTTGCAATTATGTTGGACATCTTTAGGGCAGGTTCCTTTTTGCTTACTTTTGGAAGATACTTTTCCCACAGTATGTAATTCTGACAGGTTTGTCAAGGAAGGCCCGTATGAGCAGGATTTTTTAAATGAAGTGTTTTTGCGACCATAGTATTATTCCACAATATGGATGTGTCAAAACCAAGTAAATAACCCTTTAAAAGTCTTTCCATGTGTACTGTTTTAACAATTCCACCATGAACATCATAGTACATAGATCCCTGTGAGAATGACCGATAATATCTTCTAATCTGTATTTTCAGAATAAATTCAGAGAACCTGTCATCTCAGCTAGTGCAGTCTTGCTGCAACCCATAGCGCTACTGAACTGTCCTCTCCAAGGGCGTCACATCTCCTAATTTCCTTCTTGCAATTCCGTTTCACATCCTCGTTCTAATCATTTTACCTTCTCTTCTGTCCTCTCATGCCCTCTCCTACTTCCAGGATTTCACTTGCATGGCAAATCTGAGGACATTAGGAGTCCCGTGAGGATAAAGACTTTTGAAGCCACAATCAAACTGGACGAGAGGATGTATAATCAGTCAGCCATGTTATCTAATGCGTTGACACCCGGGAAGCTCTAAGTGACTGTGATCTCAGGGGGAGGAACACCAGCATTGCCATTGCTTCACCACGGACTCTGATAAAGAAATTCACCAGGCATGTCGAGGTGACCCAGGGTCTTCATGAACTGCCCCTCCCCTGGGGTTGCATGCAAATACAATTGTCTAAATATTTGTGTGAGTATGCATTTTTTTTCTAGTGGAAAATAAAGTCATGGCTTTTATCAAATTTCTAAAGGGGTCTGGGATCCCCACCAGGAAAGATTAAGGAATATGTCTGTGGACTGTCTAACCTGTTTCTGTCAGGTGACCTTGTGAAGCACACAGTTTAGAAAAGGAGAAAGTCAAGTAACCATGCAGTTACCAACCTCAGCCTGACTCGTGCAATGTTGTCACAAAGGTGCAGAAGGTTCTAAGCGATTCTTCAGAGAACTCTAGAGTGTCATCACACTTACCTTCAGGCTGAGGAGGGAGGGAGAACCAGCAAGCTGAGATTCTCCAAGATGTGTTTTTATTGCTTTTATTGTTTTATTGTCCCCTGCACACCCTCTCCTGTGCAGCCTCATTACTAGTTTCTCTATGCTCTCTTGATACCCAACCAAGAAAGCCGCTTGTGCATAACTGAATGACTCCCTTTACCTGAGCCCCAGAGCAAAGAAATTGTGACATCTGGAAATTTTCACATCTGGAAAATGATGCTCAGGCCAGCTCCCACTTTCATGTTAAATATGGTTTGCTTCTGGCCATTCTGCTCATTGTAGTCCTCTTTAATTACAGTGGTTTTGTCCAGATCTCCTTATCTCCGTGACTATCAACGTTTTGCATTCTTTGCTCATTTCTCCCAAAGTTTAATGGGAAATATTTCCTGCCAACATTTCTTCTGTTCTCTCTAGTGACTTTTAACTCCAGCCGTTATGTTATCTTCACTGAATTTCATTACAGAACCTGAATAGTCTAAGCCCCAAGATCACGCAAGGGAATGATAAATGGAATAATACTGAACCCCAGATTCTAGCCCAACCTCCAGAGACCTCCCACAATCCAGCCTAGAAACTGAATTTCTGTGTATTGCATGGTCATATTTCCAGACAGTGCCTAGGCTGTTTTGGATGCCTTCTAAGAATATAATTTCTTGAGATCAATTCAATATCTTATTAAAGTTTAAATCTGCCTTCGGTTACTCGTGAAAACCTCTAGGCTGTGCTTTCCGAATTCCATTTAGTCATTCACAGAGCATGGATAGTGTGTATCTTTTCTTCCCTCCGTGGTTGCATATAATATCACTACATACAAAAAGGCCCATGCATTGTACCATTCAAAATCCTATAGTCTGACACCCTTCCCTTCTAGAGGTATGTCCTATATACATGGATGTGTGCTGTGGGCTCAGATGACCTGAGTTCAAGTGACTACTTTGGGCCAACAACTTGGATGTACTTAAAAGAATATCCTTCCCCAGAGTTTCCAGTAGGGAATACGTCCCTGCCAGTGCCTAGGTTTTGGGCTAGAGTGACGCAGGTTAGATTCTCTATTGGAGATAGATTGAGAGAAATTTATGTTAGTGTCACCACTAATTTATAGTACTGGGTGACGGCAGCAATAGAAAACTAATAAAACTGTCAATGATGACTACCATTCATCAGCCACACTGGCCTGCATAAACAACCCCAACTCACCTACATTCTTAATCCAAATTTTCTCAAGTAGTCAACTTCAAGGCCTTGTTCAACTCTGCCCCCTCCAGGACGTCTTTCATGACCTTTCCATAGGAATGGATCAGCCTTGAGCTTCCCAAGAACAACAGTATGCCTGTTACTATTTGAACCCCTTTTTCTGCTTGAGCCATTCCATTGAAAAATAGTGTCACACCTACATTTTGCCATGTGTTTTATTCCTGACTCCTTTCTGAAGTGGCTGGGAGGGGACAGGGAAACACTCACTGAGGTTTTTCACGCTACTATCTAATTCAACTCTTACAAAAACTCTGTGGGCTAAAAATATCTTTACATAAGTGTCTCCATGAGACAAGATCACCCAACGTTCAACAGTCTCAACAAGAAAACAGTATCTATGGTCTGAATTCCGGTGTAATTGGGTCTTCCTAATTCTTGATTTGCTGTTCTTTCCACAGTATTAGTGTGTGTCTTATAAATACCACTTTGCCATCATAACTTTTTGGTCACAACGCGACATTCGTGACATTCATACGGCCCTTCAGAGAGCAGCTCATGCTCCCAGCACCCCTTTGAGGAAGGTTTTATTATCCTAATTTTAAAGTTCACACAGTCCCTTGAGAGACTCAATTAGGATCTGAGCTCAGGATTTCTGACAAAATCATTTAAATGTTCTTTCCACCACACCTCAGCTAGTTCCCATCAATGTTGACAGATTAAATGTAGTGTAGCATTGATCTCTTCTAAAACGAGCGCCAAGCAATATTTCTAGCATCTCTGACTCAGATTTCAGTTATTTCTCAGTCTTAACTATTCGGGCCACACCTCGATGCTGGGTCAGCCGCAAATTGCATTTGTGTCATGGTGACTTCTTCCAGATGATACACCCAGATAAGGAAAGAAACTGATTCTGACTTCAACCCAACAACAGATAAGCCGGTACAAGTTACCCTTTATTTAGGCTATTCTCATCAATTTTTAAGCAGTCTTTTCAAAATTTTATAGCAAAAATGTAAATTAAAATTTTATTATTTTAAATGTATAGCTCAGTGATATTCAGTATAATCATCACCACTATATATTTCCAGACATTTTTATCTTTCCCTATCCAAAACTTCACATCCATTAAACAACTCCTATTTCCCCTCCTTCCTTCCATCCACTGACACCTCCCATTCTATCTCTGTCTCGGGGAATTTGAGCGCTCTAGTACCGCATTTTAAGTGGAATTATATATTGTCCCTTTGTGACAACATCAGTTTGTTTGGCATGATATCTTCGTGGTTCATCCATGAGGTCAAATGTGTAAGCTGTTGATTCCTTTTCCAATGCTGGAGGAGATGCCTCGTATGTAGATCTTCTTTACCAGCTCCTCTGTCAGTGTCGTTTCTTTATGGCTATATGAACAAGGCTGCCAGAAAGCATGGGTGCACTATCTCTTCATGTCTGTCTTCCTTTTAGTCTTCATTTAATGAAACTTTTTAAATTTAAATTGTATCTGGACCGTGAAAATAGGCGCATATTGCATATTATTCATATTCCCATGGGATTATCCTCTCCCCTGCTCCCATTCCCTGAGGGCCTTCTCCAGTGGGGTCCTGATTCTTTTGGATAGATTATCAGAAGTAGAATTGCTTGATCATATGGAAATTATATGCTTGAACTTATTTTCTCAGGGCAGGGTCTCGCTCTAGCACAGTTAGCCTGGAACTCGCTATGGAGTCTCCGGCTGGCCTCGATTATGCTGGAACTTTGTGAAGAGCTCTCATACTGTTTTCCCCTGTAAGAGTTCCCTGAGCTGTTTGACATTCCTGCCAGCAGGGCACAAGGGCTCTAATGTCTCCACATGTGCACTAACACTGTGTTTGCTTTTCTAATAATAGTCATCCTGATGGATATGTTACATTGGGGTTTTGATTTATAGCTCGGATGATTAGTGCCAAGGACCTGCTTTCCTGTACCTATGCTGTGTGTGTGTGTGTGTTGTGTGTGTGTGTGTGGATTCCTTTACAGAAAATTTAGCCATCTTTTTTATTCATGTTATCAGTGTCATTTTAAATAAACATTCATTTACTTTTCAATTTTACAAATAATCAACTATCTGAAAAATTCAAAATCACATCTACTCCTTTCATCCAGAAAAAAAAAGCAGAGGATGTCACTTTTATATTAAAATGATCTAAGAAGTAGTTTATGGCTTTTGTTTCTAATACTATAAATACGAATGTGGTAAGTACATAATGTTTTCCTTTGCTTATGTAGAACCTAATATTTCAAAAGCAATTTCTTTGGTTTGATATATTTCTTTATGAGTAAATCCTTATTGCATTTTATTCACTATGTTTTTTTCTTAATGTCACCAAGTTTACTTGTATACATCCATCAAGATCAACATCCTTTCTTAGATAGTAATCAGTTTCCTAAGTCTATCCTCTGAAATTCTTCATTTTTCTTGACTCAAGTTAATGCAAATACCTAATTCTAATACTCCTTAGAATATGCCCGTAGCTCTGCTGACCCTATAGCATTCTTACTTGCAATAATCCGTGCAATTGCATTTTCTGTTTTCTGATTATATATGCAAACATTTTCTCCAGGACTTTACCTCATGCTATTGACTCCTCATTTTTTGTTAATATCTCACACTATTTCTGAATGTCTCAACCAAGATTTTCTCATATTTCTTCTTTTGTAAAGTGAAAATATCACTAGTTTTTATGCTAACTTCCCAGATATAGTCTTGATTTAATTACATGAAAAATGAGATACTTAATTAAAGTTCATTTATAGAGGATTGCCTCACTAGATAGCCATAGTAAGGTCTATTGAATGTACTAGTTGCTACTTATGATCCAGCTTGGTGAATAATGTATCATTTATTAAAATAGCCATGAACATGTACTATACGCTTAATGATAACAGCAATGAGACTTTCTAGAATATTCCAGAACTAGGCCATGATCAACAAGCTCCCTCCCATCCCCCTTGCTCTGACTGCTCCCTGTCTTGGCCTGGTTGAAACTTGGCTTTCCCCCAAGCCTTCATTTCGCTACAACCTCTCAGAGTTATGTTCTCTCTCGCACCAAGTACATCTCAGGGCCAGGTGGTATGGTGAATATCTTCTTAAATTCCTATCATGACTTTTAACTCTTTCTCTCCCATAAGCTCTCAAAATGAAACTTGCTTTTGGATCTCACAGGCATTGTATAGCTGTCAACCATCTGCCTGTCCCATCTACGCTCACCGGTTCTCCCTCCATAGAGTGATGGACTCTAGGTTGTCCCCTCCTCCCCTACGTCTGTAACCTCTGGAGAACTTCACACTAAGCACGCAGACACTCTACAGATCCCTGGCCTCTATGTTCCCTGCCTTCTTCACCTTTTACAGCCACAAGCATCCACTCCCAGGGTCACAACCTAGACTTTGTCACTGATGGCCCTTCCACCCTGATTTCAAACATTCCACCCTGACAAGCGCCTTAGCCAAGCTTCTGCTCTAAATGACCCTGTCACTTCTTCACCTCTAGCCTCACAACCTTCTCACCCAGCTTAAACAATCCCTCACTTGCAAATCCTCTCTCTTCTTTTTTCTCCCCTCTCTCCTCTCCAACATACTCACCTATGAGAACTTCAATATTCCTTAAACCAGGTTACTGCCTTTTCTGGTCTCTGCTCAAGCACTGAAGACTCTGAGACAGTTGGGAGCTGGTTGGTGTCTCCTTAAATATGTGCCCATCGAGCTCAACGGAGCACTGCCTAGGAAGCTCAGTAAGCTTCCCCAGAAAATTTATTTCTCACTCTTCAACTAGTCAACTTTTTCTTTCCTCTTAAACACCCACCACATCCATTGTCATCTCTTCTTCCCCTGTCACTTGAGACCAGCAGTTACAGTTCTCAAAGCATGATCTGCTAACACTGGTGGTCCCTGTTCTGGGTGACATCCTGGGTGTTTCCTGTGAATTCCCTGTTCACTCACCCCACTTCAAGCACCTCACTAAATCTTTCAGTTCCCTTTCTATCACATGCTGGCATCTGAACTCTCCTCCTCACCTCCAGTCTAGGCTCTATCAGCTTTCCCTGGAGCAGATAGTTGCCTGACCAGTTTCATGACCTCTGCTCATGTCCCCTATGATGTGTTCTCCACCTGGCAGCCAGATTGATTTCTTAAAATCCTGTAGCAGAACAGGGCAATCCCCCAGAGCATCAGGAGACAGCTGACCATTGTTAATCAAAAGCACAAGGCCCTTGAACTCTGGCTCTTGCTTAACTCTACATCTCTGGCAACCTGTTCATACAACGCAGAGCTATCTTTTCTTATTTTATTAGCTTCACGTCCTTTCTGCCTCCTGGATTTGCATTTTAAAATTAAATTAATATCTTTATTATGAATAAGTATATACATTGTATGAGAAAATCTTGTGAGTGTGTCCCCATTTCCCTCCTCTCTGTCTCCTACCCACTGGGATCCTTCCTCAGTGCACATACTGGATCTGCCCATAGGGTTGGGGGTTATGAACTGCACCAGAGGGAGCCAGTTTTTTTCTTCCTCCTTTGTGTGTTGTTGCTGAGGGAGGCCATGTCTCTGGATATTCTCCCCACCATGGCTCTTACATTCTTTCCACCCCCTCTTCCAGCTTTTGCATTCTTTAGGTTTCAACTCAAATACATTATTCAGGGAAATGATCCTTAACCTCCATGTCTTAAGTGGCTTTCTTAGATCATATCTTTTCACCTGATTATTTCCATTTCTCAGTATCAACAAATATCTTATATGTTTCTGAACTTTTCATCTGCCCATGAGTGCCATGAGAACGAAGAATCTATTTCTCTCGATCACCCCTGGATTTCCAGCAACTGAAACAACGCTTAGAGGGAAGCACGAATGCATGTGGTCATCAACATCTGTTAAGTAAATGAATGGGTTTTTAAATATTTGTGATGTGCTAGGTTCTTCAGAGGCATTTTCCCATTCAGTCACCATGGCAATCTGATGAAGCATTACTGCTTTTACCTTTTATAAAATAAAATAAGGTTGAGAAGAGTTACTTTTTCAGACTAATTTCTCAGGCTACAGAACAAAATGCCATAGACTGGGCAGCTTAAACAATTAAAAAAATGTTTTCTTATAGGTCTAGAAAAAAATCCAAGATCAAGATCTAGGCAATGATATTTCTAGTAAGTTCCCTTTTTCTGGCTCACAGATGGTTGATACCTCACTACATCCTCACATTTAAGAGAGAGAGAGAGAGAGAGAGAGAAAGAGAGAGAGAGAGAGAGAGAGAGAGAGAGAACCAATTTCTCTAGTGTCTCTTATTAAAAAGGCACTGATCCCATAAGATCAGGACCCACCCTCATGACTTACTTTAACCTTAATTACTTCCTTAGAGGCATTATCTCCAAAAACACCAGACATGGAGGTTAGAGTATCAATCTATTAAGTGTTGGAGATGGAGGACACAAATTGTTAGTCCATACCATTGAAAAAGCCAAGATTCAAGCCCAGAACTGTCCAACTGCAGAGTTCCTGTTCTTAATTGCTAAATCATGTGGTCCTGTGCCTCTAGGTCCTTATCTCTGCTCCTGAAATTCTAGGTTTCATATGTTGCCAAGGGATTGTGTGTCTGGCTCTTTCCTGGTGCACAGCCTCAGTGGAGTTAGGAGCCAATGGTACAAATCCTGGCTTTATGCTTCTCTGCCTTTGTGACCTGGAACCCATAACTGGACAACCTCTCCATCAATGAAATATATAGAGTAATGGAAGATACTTCTAGACCCTCTCTCAGATGGTGAAGGAGAAAAGAGAGCATTACTGGAGCAAGTCTCCCGAATGCTTTGGAACAAAAATCCTGCATGATCCTATCACCTTGTTGTGTTGAGTGTTTCCCTGGGGAACACTGCAGCTGAGTAGGTAAGGATGGGTGACTCCTGCCTCAACACCAGCCTGTGTGACCAGTATTTTCCTGTCTTTCTTCAGATGAATCATTGTGTTTTTGTTCCGTGCAAATGAAGTTTGTTAGTTGTTTGTTTTGTTTTGTTGCCCATCTTTGCTTCATGCAGACTGGGAGAAATTACCCTAAGGAGTCATTGCAGTACTCCAGGCTTATCCTCTTGTGATGGGCAAAGCTCTGTCTGGAAGTTCTCAGAAATAAAACTTACCTACTGTGAGCAATAGGCATCTGAAAGTGCCCTAAATAATAATAATAATAATAATAATAATAATAATAATAACAATGAACAAGCCTGCCATTATTGTAAGTGCTACCTAAATATCAATGCCTTCACTCACCACAAAAGCCCCAACTAGAAGTAGGTGATCCTCCTGGGTAGATGCCATGATAAAGTGAGCCTTCCATGTCTACAGGTTCCAACTCTTACAATTCAGCCCGCTGTTGATGGGATGTTTTCTTATTATTCCTTTAAAGTAGCATGGCAACTATTTACATAGCATTTATATGTGTTATTGTCTAGAGATGATTTCAAGTATGTGCATAAGTCCTAGGCAAATGCCATGCCATTTAACACAAGAGACCTGAGTTTCTGCAGATGTTTGTATTCCCCAGAGGTCCTGCAGTCAATGAGTACTGAGGGATGAGTGTGATCAGACTTGAAGCTCGTAAGTAGCTGAGCTGGGATTTGAACCAGGAGACTTTTAATCTACTATTTGTGCACTGAGCCATGACAACACTGCTCTCTCCTGACACCTGTGGCTAATCCCTGTCTGTCCTGTAATCCCAAGTATTGAAAGATGGGCCACTCTAGAGTTAAGGGAAAAGAAGTTAAGCATTTTTTGTGGAGATGGGAAGGCAAGAAGTGACATTCTGGGAACAGAGGCAAAAGGAAGACATCTACAGCATCTCCAGGTACCCCTCAAGAGTGCCTGTGTTGGTCCTTCACTGGGATTCCCTGATCACCCTGTGAGTTCTTCCTCTCATGCAATACTAGCCCACATTGAAATACTGAGTTCAACCATCTCCTCTGGGGGAGTGGGATTGGTGTCTGGTCTTCTCCTGGCCCCATGTTGGTCACCTTTCCATTCCTGGGACAGATATTCGGGACAGGCAACTTCAAAGAAGGAGGTAGAATTAGTTTTGACTTATGGCTTCAGTCCATGACCACTTGATTCCATTGTTTCTAGGCTTGTGCTGAGGCAGAACATAGAGGTGAGGACTGTGTACTAGAGTAAAGCATCTCATTTCATTGCAGACAGGGACAGGAAGCAGAAAGAAACAAAATGCCATTCAAGGCCACCAACTCAGTTCCACTTCCTACAAGTTCTGATACCTCCCCAAAGCACCACCCGCTGGGGACCAAACCTTCAACACCTGAGCCTTTGTGGACAATTCCATTCCAAACCACAGCAGTTCCTCAACAGATAGCAGATAGCCATTGGAGGACGTGGGCCTAGCCCATCACCTGAAATACTATGATCCCAGAGCCTAAGCCAACGCACTTACAGTATGTGTTAGTGAGTATTCCTAATTATGATAGTTTGAATGTGAAAGGTCTCCCATAGCTTTGTGTAATTATGATTAAGCCTCATTCTTAATTCCCAGTACATAGAGCCTTTGGGAAGTGAAGCCTTGCTGGAGGAGGTGTGTCAAGCAGATCTTGAGGTTTATTAGCCCAGCTCCAAGCCCACTGCTTAGACTGCTTCACCTAGTTATGTGACAAACCTTTGAGTTATTAAACTACTGAAGCAAATGAGCTATCAAAGACAGAGGGTCACAATCTTAGTCATTGAGTCTTATGCCCTCAAAAGGATAAATTCCCTTCTATAGATGCCCTTAGGCCCAGACTGCATCAAAACCTTCAGAGATAAACTCTCTCTCTCTCTCCCTCCCTCTCTCTCTCTCTCTCTCTCTCTCTCTCTCTCTCTCTCTCTTTCCCACCCTCCCTCTTTTATACACACCTCACCCAGAGCTTATTTGGAATGTTCTTTCCCATGCTCCAATTAAGGCCTTGCCCTATGGGTCAGATACTTAGATTCTTAAAATACCTCTGTCTTTTCAATCAATTTTTCTTTTACTTCCGATATTTAAATCTAAGGAAAAAGCTAGAAGTTGTTAACTTGACCTTATACAAAATTTAAAATAATAAGTGGTAGGGAAAATAAGTGATCCTGATTAGCTCTTTTTCAACAGAAATTCTTTTTATTTATTCATTTGCAAGAAGAGAGCAATAGAGAGAAAATACAGAGAAAGGGAGAGAGAGAGAGAGCAAATGGGCACACTAGGGCCACTAGCCTCTGCAAATGAATTCCAGATGCATGTGCCACTTTGCAATCTGGCTTTGCATGGGTACTGGGGAATCAAACCCAGGTCATTAGGCTTTGCAGGCAAGCACCTTAACCTGAGGCATCTCTCCAGCCTATGATTAGCTCCTAATCCACTCATCAGATCTTTAAAGTGATGGAGTCAATCTAAAGATTTAAGCCACAGTTGTCCCTGCCCTCTCTCAATAGAAGTCCTTCGGAGCTTGTCCTTCTGGTAAGGACAGGCACAGGAATGGGGAAAGGGAGGAGCCATTTTGGCAATGAACCTGAAACAGTTTCTCTGGATTTCTAATGTTAAATCACTACCAATCCATCCAATTTTTTTCGAGTATATATTCAACAGAGGATTTGAAGAATTTTTTTGTTTATTGGGTTTGGCTTCTGAATTCTTTCCCCAGATATTTTTTCTGTGGAAAAAGAATTAGAAACATTTCAAAATATGTTTTGAAGGAATTTCCTGGGCTCTAAAGATTTGGGATGAGTAAGATGAACACACTTTCTGATAACTCTTTGTCTCCCAGACCATTAGTAACCAAAACGACAGTCCATGTTTGTGGGCCTTTGGAGAATGCCAGCATTGCCTACTTCCAGAAGTCCCACTGGGGGAAACTTTCATATTCCACTATTCCTTTCTTCCTTCCATTCCTCCCTCCCTCATTTAACAAATTGCTATTGAATGTGCACTATGTGTCAGGCACTCTAGTTGGCACAAATGACTAAGTCTGAGCTCCCTTGCTTGCCCTCTCCTTTTTAATCTCCTGGCAGAGAGCTGTAATAGAAGAAGGAGCTCTTCTTCCTCTTCTTTCCCCTCCACTTCTCTCCAGGCTTCCTAATGCCCAGTTAAAAAGCTGCTTAATTTAGGAAAAATTGGTTCCCTTCCAACCTTTCCTTAACATCTGGGCTTGCGTTGGGACTCTTCTGAAACTAACAAGGGTCATGAATCTCCTCAGGCTTTGCAAATCCAGCTGACCTACTGCAGCAAGCCACAGTCTTACAGGAAATAGTGGTTACAGGGCCTGTTTATTGTAGCAAGGCAACCAAGCCTGGCTAGATCAGGGCACTAGTCTGCTTTGAAGAATCAAAAATCAAGTGTTCCACTCATTGTCTTTTCTAATTTTCAAACTTTGGATCTCATTCCACATTATATGTTATAATAGCAGTTTGCAACTTTAGAATGATAGCCATTCTGGAAAATTCTAAGAGTGTCTCTACAATAAGTTTTAAAATGTGCACCCAGCAATGTGGCTTTTGGTAACAACTTGATCTAGGCTTTATTAGTACATTGAACACTTTTGAAATTGATGTCTTCTCCAGCCTAAAGCTAGACCCTGGATGTAAGTCTTTTCATAATGCAGTTCAAGTTTATGAGCCTGTCCTTACAGCAAATCTGTCTATGAATGTGGATGTACATCCATCCAATTGGAGTGAGGAAATTCACTCACAGAATGATTCTTTACCAAAAGAATTTTTATAGTATTCTCTGCAATGGGTAATGTTTCCTAGTGGCATTTACACATTTTGTAAGTAATGTCAACCTAAATACACCATGTAGACATCCCATGCACTGACTGCAGAAATCAGACAGATGTCTCGGCTCTTTCTTGAGCCATTACTCCAATTCAAATAGAATTCAAATGATGCCTCACCATCTGGTTGGCATTCAGTCCCTTCCAGCTGCTCTAGACATAGGTCAATGGTTACTCCTCTTCCAGTGCTCACAGACACTCCTTGCTTCTTTCCCAGAATGAAAATTTTTCCAGCATCTAGGTAGGAGTTGTACGCCCCCATTTGAATACTGAGTGGTCTTGGCTTTCTTCATTTTGTGAGTTTAGTTATGGGAAATTGGACTCCCCAAAGGTATGACAGTTGATAAAATAGAACAGTTGATGAGCCATCCTTGCTCTCTGAGTCAGTGTCCTTTGGTCAATAAGAACTCATCAAAATGAGATCAGATGTAGGTCATGGGCTAGTGTTTTATTGTGTACTATAGATAGACTGTCTTCATGGAAAATTATTAAAATAAGAAGCAGAAATTAAGGTCTAAGGAACATAGCGAGTTACTTTCACATTGCTACAACCAAAATAAGTGACAAAAATAACCTAAGGGAGGAGAGATTTATTTTGTGATTTTCGGGAGGCTTCGGTCCATCCCTGAAGGGAAGGCATGGAGAGTGGCTCACAGTGGTGAGAGCCTGCGGCAGTAGTTAATCATATAGTAACAGACCAGGAAGCAGAGAGGAGCAGGGATTAGGGGCCAGGACAGTCTAAACCAAAAGGCCTTCCCTCACTGATCTACTTCTGCTAGACAGGCTCCATCTTCTCCTACAGGTTCACTGTCACCACCAACACCCCCAGCCAAACAAGTGTTCAAACCATGAGCCTGTGGAGACCTTGAAGATTCAAATCATATTAGTAGTGAGTTCTACAGAAGTGTGCAGGTCCAAGATGGGTTTTGGAAATACCACTTTCTCTTTCACTGGATTTCATCCTCAGAAAATAAGGCAGCAGCTTCCGGAAGTCACCTAAAAGTGAAGCTAGCACCAAAGAAAAGCTGAGTCATAGAAAAGTCCATATTTAAATGTGTTATTTAAGCCCTGGAATCTAACAGTTCTGAGGTTAGACCTAATTTTAAGACTTTTCAGTTTTGTGATTAAATAAAATCGCCTCTTTAATTTGGCAGGTTTGGAATGATTTTTTTAAATACTTTCCAAAGTAAGCTCCCTGACACTGTCTCCCTTTAATTGGTTTCTAATCATTTAGCAAAAGCTCTGTGTTCTCCCTCAAAACATCTTACACCTTGAATAGCAAGTCCCCATACTTTTTCATCTTCACTTCTTAATGAGCTTTCGCTTGCCTCTCAGCCTCCTCTTTCTCCCTTCCTATCTACAGTCCCAGAAGCTGCCCAGTGAATCCTCAGAGAGCACAGCTATAACACTGAAGCCCCACAAACATTCACTGACTTTTATGACTTCAGAATGAAGCTGAAACTTTTTGGCCTGACTTTCCGTACTTTATCTAGGCTAGCTGTAGTCTCTGCTTTTCCTTCTTTTATTTTCTGCTTTCTGGTGCCGTTCAGTTTCAAAGATTATGCATTCCCATTGCATATTCAAGTCCTAAGAGTGAATTTGATGAAAATCCCAGGTGAAACTTGCTATTCCCGTGTCAAGATCTTCTAACTTCCAGTTCAAATGACATCTCACCCACTTGAACTTGAACCCTTCCCTATCTCATCACTGGAAACTATATCCCCAAGCCCCAAATACTTCCATGACTCTGTTGTTTCACTCTAACACCTTCACATATTACCGATCTCCTTTAATCTTTCATGTTTTGTTATAGCTACTTATGGATATGTCATATACTACCTGCTTTTTAGCCAGCCACTCTCTAACACCAGGATTTGTTTCAGATTTCCTGTTGTGTGTACTCTCTCTCTTCCTATATAATATTTCATATTCATGTATTGAGCTGAATGGAAGAATGAGTACATTATTTACTAGGCTTATTTTTTTTGAGACAGGATCTTGTATCTAGCCCAGGTTGGTCTTGAACTCAGGATTCTCCTGCCTCAGCCTCCTATGTGCTGGATGACAGACATGTGCCACTATATCCATTTTTGACTTGGTTTTCGATGCAGGGTTTCACTCTAGCCCAGGATAACCTAGATCTCACTCTGTAGTCTAGGCCTGTGATCTTCATACCTCGGCTTCCCCAGTGTTGGGATTAAAGGCATGAGTTTATGATTAAACCTTTTTGAAAGTTACTTTTTGATGAATATATAGAATAACTTTAGAAGCAACCTATCTTATCCATCTATTCTCATTTTGAATAAAGCTCCTAATGAAACTCACAAGGATGGTTGAAAATCGGCTCTCTTAAGTGCTAAATTTTATCCCCTCCATATTTTACACTATAAATTTGCCAGCACAAAACGAAAAGTTAGGTAAAAGTCTTATACATTCTAAATTATCCTGTTGATGAGATCAAGCACCACATATAAGTATAACTGAAAGGCTGCTTCATGACCTGCAGGTCTCTTTGAACCATGTTAATAGGAAGAATAACATACATTTAAGGAGTGTGCTACAGTGTAAAAATGCCTCTACAGACATTACTTCACTGCTGTTTCACAACCTCTCTATGAGGTCAGCATGGTAGGAATGATTAGTCTGTTTCACCAACAAGAAAAAGGTAATCTCCAAAAGCAACTAAGCATTTAGCAAATTTCTGTATCCGAATAGATGGCAGAACTAGGACTAAAACCCAAGATTTCTGACCCCATAAATCTTGTCCAGTGCTCTTTCATTAGTCTATGCTCACTACCTTGGGCCAATTCAGGTAACTTCATTCCCTTGTCAGTAATTGATTTTCCAAAAGACTTGTGACCACCAGATTGCAGATGCTGCAACAGGATGAGAGGACTGGAGAGGAGCAATGATCTTCTTGCTCCTAAGACACATATAAGTAGAAGCTTCCCTTTGCATTTTTCCTGGATGGAACTGTGTCATGTATTCATTTATTTCTCCTCTCATCCTGCCATGATGAGCTTCAGGGAAGAGTCAGTATAGACAAGGAACAGGCCATCAGAAGCAAATATGAAACCTTGAATGGCCCTCACCAGGAGACACTTTCTTTTTTTTTTAATCTTTATTATCCATAATTAGATACACTGTATGAGCAAATAATGTGTTCATACCCCCAATTCCCCAATTTCCCTCCTTCCTGTCCCCCAATCAGCTGGTGACACTTTCTCTTTGAAGTTCTTAATATGGAAGATAATTTATCTCCATATTAATGTATTTGCCAATATAAGTTGGGTCTTCAAAATTCTTACATGTAAGGACACGTAAGAAGTGGCATGGGAAACTGATAAACAGATTATTTGTGGTAGTGAGTCTTGGGTCTCTAACACTGGGCATATTACTTTTTGAAGACTTAGGTTATTTTCAGTAAAAAGAGAGATATACATTTGCTAGTGCTTAGGATGTTTGGTCACATAAGGTAAATAGTAAAATATGATTGACCCAAGGTAGGTTATAAATGGCCATTACTTGCAAGATGAACCCCAACTATGTCAATGCTGCAAATACCAAAGAGTACTTTAAGGAAGAGCATAAATTTACATAAAACATTCTGATTGGTTCACTCAACTTTTCTCCTTTTGTCAGGCAGGATTTAGAGTAAATCAAAGTTGGATTCTTCCAGAGGACCCATGGAGGAGGATTTCCAGCTGATTAGGGATGGGGGGGCACAGGGGAATTGGGGATAACAACTCATTGTTTGCCCACTAAATAATGTAACGCATTATTATGGACAATAAAAAAAATAAAATAAAAAGGTGGATTCTTAGTTCAAGAACATGCAACCTCTGAGTGAACTTCATTTTTCTGAAGCTGGGAGATCACTGGGCAGGGTTAAATGGGGGATGAAAGGCTTGGTAATAAAATTATGGATTGGGGCTGGGTTTGGTGGGCTGCTACCAAGATTGGAATTTGCCTTGAAGTCAGCAATCAGCTCTTCAAAGAATAGTTTTAACAAATCAAAGGCGTGTCATTTATTTGTTTTTAATTTTCTTGTAGAAGGGGTTGTAAGGATTTAATAACTCAATTTTATTGCATTGTAAAGAGAGGAGGGAGAGGAGGAAAAGCTGTCATCTCTTTTCCTGACAAAACAAAACAAAACAAAACAAAAAAATACAGGCTTAGGTAACCTGAATTGATCACTATGCTGCAACACTACTTTCCCTTTATCCATTGGGGATGTATTATAAGACCCTGAGTAGATGCCTGAAAACTCAGCATCAAATCCTTGTCTATTCTATTTTTTATTTATATAAATGTCTATAATAAAGTTTTATAGGGCTGGAGAGATGGCTCAGTGGTTAAGGCACTTGCCTCCAGTGCCTAAGGCCCTGGGTTCAATTCCCCACATAAGCCAGATCCACAAGGTGGTGGCCCTGGTGCTCTCTCTCTCTCTCTCTCTCTCTCTCTCTCTCTCTCTCTCTCTCTCTCTATCTATCTGCTTGAAAATGAATAAATAAAATATTTTTTAAAAATAAAAAATAAATAAAGCTTATATTATAAATTAGGCAAAATGGGAAAATAATAACAACTGATAATAAGGGTATAAATATAATAAGTTACATGAATGTGACCTCTCACTGTCTCTCAAAATATCAGAAATGCTTTATAGCTTTTATTTGGCATATCTAGTTTGCCAATATTATTATTCTTGTGGTTTGGGGCCATTGTTTTTAAACATTTTTAAAAATAACTTTCATACATATACATAATTATTTTGATCATAATTCTTTTTCATTTCCTTTTGTGGTACTCCCTCCCCCTTCCACTGATATAATTTTTCTTTTTCTCCTTCTATTTTCATGTCTTCTTTTCAAAATGTTGATGGGCCCAATATTGTGCAGGTAATGACAGCCACATTGAGGTCATGGGTACAACAATTATTTCATGTCCAGAGGACAGCATTCCAAAACATTTTTCCTCATCCTCTGGCCCTTAAATTCTTTCTGCCTTCTCTTCTGTAATGTTTCCTGAGCCTTGGAGGACCTGATAGAGATTTCTCATTTAGCACTAATCACTCAACAGTCACTTATTCTTAGCGCTTTGATTGAGTTTTTAGTTTCCCCAGTAGTCACTACCATCTGCAAAAAGAACCTTCTCTGACTGAAGTTGAAAGCAACACTAACCTATGGGAATAAACAAATGGGAAAATTTCATGGGAATAATATATCCATTTAGCCAAACAAAGGTAACAGTTTCCTCCCTATGGCCTATACTTCTCCAGCCATAGGCTTATGGTTAGGTTTTCAGCACTGGTATGAATTTCCTCCCATTGGAGTGGGCCTCAAATCCAGTCAGAAAGCGGTTGGTTACCCCCATGACAGTCATGCCACTATTACACCAATGGATACATATTGCCTGACTTGGTTGGTTGTATAGCTTATAGGGTGGATCCACCACTGGATAACACTGTTGGTGACTGTTATTTCCCAATAGGTTGCATAGCACTTTCCAGCAGCTTCCAGCTTGATTTCTCAGTGTCTTATAACCAAAGCACATGGTGTCTTCAGCAATAGGGTCTTAACATCTAGTTCTGGCAGGGTGCCTAGAGCACTGACAATAGCCTGGATTGTTTGGAGGGCCTCAGGAGCTCCCTGAACACCTCACTGGGAGGTAAGGAACCATTATTTTTTGTCCGCTTACTGGGACCATTCTTAAGTTCACTAAGGGTTACTAGAAAACAAATAAATTAAAAATGCAATAGTTGGCCTGATGACTGAGATGATTACTGAATGACTGCAGGGTGAGCAGCACATACAACATGGATACATGGGACAAAGGCTGATCCGTGTCCCAGACAAGATGGAATGGTACAGCACACAAGTTCATCAGAGTATTCAGATAAAAACGAGTAATTTAGAATGTATAGATTACTGACTTCTGGAAATTTCTATCTAATATTTTCAGACCTTAGTGAACTGTGTGAATAGCTGAAACTTCAGAAAACAATGCCATGGATAAAGAATGGCTACTGTATACAACTGTGAGGTCATAATAGTTTAAGAAGTTTAGACTTCTCATTCTTCCTGAAAAGAAGCCTAGAGATTCATTTTTATAGTAAAATAAAAGACATCACACTGACAGGAAGTATCCACTTTGGTTATCCATATAATTCTCATAAGCCCTTGGCCACCTACCATCCCTCTCTTTTGTAGAAGAGCCACTGTTGGTTGGTGTAGAGGTGATGCCTCACTCTGCATAGACACAATTGCTCACACAGGGCCCAGCCAGCCTTGAGTAAAGAAACAAAATGTTTGTATAGTGCAGGAACAGCAAGAAAACTCAAGGTCATGGCCACCAGGAAGTCAGAGGCTTGTGACCATAGTGACTTTGGAGTCATATGCTCTTGACGTTTCAGAGGGCAGGGATGATAATGTGAGCAACTACTTAGAGATCTCACCGAATCTAGGGGATAAATGTTCTCACTAATTTTAGTCTACTGGAAACCCAGATAAGAAAGTCACTCCTCCCCTGAAGGAAGTTGCTACCTGCAGCTGCTGGTGTCAGTACTGAAATATCCTCCCAGGGTGACCTTCATTCCCTCTGAGCTGTCATCCTCCGGGAACCCAGAGACAGGCCTGCGTTTGTGTGGTAAGTCCCAGCTCCCAGGAATCAGGGAGAGAGGCTGGGAGAGGCCTCTGTGTCAGGCAGGAGAGCAGCCCTCCCCAGAGTTCCTCAGAGCTTTGAAGTGAAAAGTCTACTGCTAATCAATCATTCTTGTGGTTTCCCTAATCTGTGTACCGAGGGCAGCTCCAGCCAGGTGCTCTGGGGTTTGAAATAGCACAGTTTACTTCTCTCAACAGGAGACAAATTGCTTCTGCAGGTACAAATCCTCCTGCTTTGCTACTGGCTAGCCACCTTTAACTTGTTTCCAAACTGTGATCTGGCCAGTACCCTTCCTGGGCACATACCCGAAGGACTCTACAAAGCAAGGTTTACTGCTACTCTATTCATGAGAGTAAAGACATGGAATCAGCCTAGATGTCTACCAACAGATGGATGGCTGACTGAAATGTGCTATACATTCACAATTCAGTTTAATTCAGCCATGAAGAAAAATGAAATTATGAAATTTGCATGAAAATGTATGGGCCTGGACATTATCATATTAAACAAGGTAATTCAAACTTAGATAAATATTGCATGTTCTTGCTGATATGGGGATTCTAGCTTTAAATATGTGTGTGTGTGTGTGTGAAAAGATTTTTTTAGGATGGTTGGAAAAGCAATAGAACACGTGACATAGGAGCAGAAAGGAGGCTTCTGGGAATGGAAGGGACGAGGAGCTGGAAGATGTGGGAGAAGAGCAGAGTAGGAGGGAAAAACAAAAGCAAATTGTTTGAAAATGCCATACTGAAACCTAATACGCTAATATGTAATATGCTAATTAAAATAGATTTATCTTTTGAAAAATGACATTCAGAGAAATGACATTTCTAACCATGTGACCAATCACTGCCACTTCCCATGAGGGCTGGGTGCTCTCAGATCCACAGCAACAAGCGAAAACTTAGACAATCTGCTAAAAACTAATAAATGTCTCGAGTTTAGCTCATTATTGTCTGGTTGCAGGATGAAATCGACTGACTGAAAGTTTCAGTCCAGACAGCCAAGCTTCCTTGTTACTTCTTTTCAAAATGCCTCTATCACTTAGCAGAAGACCTCCACTCACTCTGGGTGCTTCTCGGGGTGTGGTGCTGGACATGGAAGGGTGACGCAATAAGCAACATACGATGCTGTCATCAACTAGCTTTTCCATAGTCACCATTCAGAGTTGTTGAAAGTGACAGATCACTGAGAATCCGCACTGCTGAACATGCAGATGTTCTGACACATTTCTAATGTACCCAGTGTGACGTGTGAGAGGTGCCCTGCTCAGGCTCCATGTGTAGGTGAGGGCGGGGCTGGCTATTCCCTTTGCCCCCTCCTTGCCTTCTCCACCTTCCCTCCCCTGCTCTGTGTCCAGGAGTTGGACCCTTACAGAAGCTGGCCTGACTCCATGCTGAGCCCACGTTCATGGACCTCAGGAGATCAGAGGGTGGGAGGAGAGAAGTCAGGGTTCCTCCCATACTCACTCCTTGGGGACTAGTTTCCCTTGGCAGCCATCTCTCTCTCAGGACTAGGGAGAGATTGCAGGCCACTGGCTTTCCTCCACAGTACGCATGCTCTCTGGACTCTGGTGCAGCATTCCTTCCCTTCCACCTGTACCCGGTCTGGCGATGGTGTCCCACAGCTGCTGCACTCCGGGAGCCTCATGCCTGTCTCCTCGGTCCTCTCTTTACTTCCATTTAACAGCGTCTTCATGATAGTTTCTTCATTGGCAGCAATCTAGGGTGAATTGTTACTCTGCCAAGACCCTGATGATACACCCAACATAAAACAGTGCACAGGAGAATTGCCTACTCAGTCTTCCACTTTGGGGATAGGAAACATAAACAGATAATGAAAGAAATGAAATTATAAAAGCCATAAGAAAGTTGGAGAAAATTGATATGGATAATCAGAGAATAATGAAAACGCTTTCTAGAGAATAGACATTGTGTTGGGCATTTGGGGGAAAAAGTTACAAAAGGATGAAGAGAAGATTCAAATATGAACAGAAACAGTGGGGCTAAAACAAGAGAGAGAGCTTTGAAAAAGATTCCCAAGGTGGCTGTCTGCCTCCACAGGCGCATGACCTGCACACACATATGTGCCCACAGACATGCAAAGATGTATGTGCAATACATTCTCACCACACATACACAAAAAATGCACAAAATACATAATTAGAGCATAACATGTCATTTTCATGCAATTCTCTAAAAACAGAAAATGAACTTAGATGTCCATCACTGAAGGGTTTGCAAGCCTTCAGAGAAGAGCTTGAAGGCGAGTTAGAATTTGACAGAAGGAAAAGAAGTCTCATGAAAGATGCTGCATTCAAATATTCAGACTCCATTTTTTGCCTTTCTCTCTCTCTCTGTGTGTGTGTGTGTGTCAGTGTGTGTGTGTGTCAGTGTGTGTGTGTCTGTGTGTGTGTGTGTGTGTGTGTGTGTGTGTGTGTGTACGCACATTTCTGTGCCCTTTCAATGCCTGATGCAGGGTTGTCTACCTCTGGTGGCTGGAATACGACACAGGATGCTCTGCGCCATTGTTCTTTTGCCTGGTTTTGTTTTGAGCCTGAATCTCTTTATTTTCAAACTAATTCCGGAGGAGCTTGTGTGGCTCTGATTCTTGGATCTCTCCTCCTCTGCAAGCCTGGGGCTACAGGCATCCATGCCCATGCCCAGCTGTTGATGTACGATCTGGAGATCTGAACTTGGACAATTTTAGACCCCTTCACACGCTCCTGCTTGAACAGGAAGCACACTTAACTGCCAAGTCATCTTTCCAGCCCTCCACTCCACATTCAACCACATAAAAGCTTACTCATTGTAAGAGAGAAGAGAGTCCAATATTTGTGCATAAATATAACCATACATTGAAAACAAAAGAATTTTCCAAAAATGCTTTTTAATTTGAGAGAAAATTTCACAATGTAAAACCTTCCATGGCTCTTTGTTCTTGATGAAGAAGCCCTGTATGCAAGTAGAAGACCATACATCACAGAAACCCCATGCTGGGCTCTGGAGACTTTTCAAATTTGACCAAAGAAAATGAGAAACACATAACTCTTTCAAAATGATTCTAATTTTTCAGTTTAGAATGGTACCCGCAGTACACAGGAAACAAAGCCTGGATTCCTTATGATAGTTTTTAGATCACTACAGTCTCTTTTATATCTTTATTTTTATTGCTTTAGTTGTCGCACGGAGATGTAGGTATCATTCTGGCATTTTCTAATATGTTTGTTTCAGTTGTAAAGTAGGGTTAGAATGAAGCTTTTTCTTGCTGGGCAGCATTTTTCTTGTTCTGTTTCTTTGAGTCTGGTGTGAACTAGCAAGACGACAACGCTGTGTCTCTTAAATTTTATAAGTCACTCCTTCACACCTTCATACTTAGTGTGATTGTGCCCTATACTGTCAAACACGTACAATGAATAATTTCTGATGAAACAGGAATTTTCAAAAACTTTTGCTGCATTTTTGTTTTATTCCACACTTCAGAGTTTATACTTCAGTGGTTCATCTTAACTAGTTTTTCTGTTGTTGCTGCTGCTGTTATTTTAATTATGGAAGTAATGGTCTTGTTTCTTTACTATGAAGATTTTGAATCTATCACTGTAAGAAAAAAAAAAGACATCAATTTCTGCCCTTGAAACACTGGAAAATATAGAGACATAGCAGTCTGAGCAGTTCAATAAAGATTCACTGAATGAATGAATTGATGATAGAGGAGACTGGAAGAGGAGACAAAAAATAAAACCAAGCTGTGGAGATTGTTCAGTGGGGAAGAAAGCTTGCAAGGCAGGCATCAGGGCCTGAAAGGGCCTGAGTTAAATCACCAGCACCCTTGGAGAAAGCTGGGTGTGGCCATGAATGCCTGAAACTCTAGGCCTATGGGGATCAGAGACAGGAGAATCAGTGTGGTTTGCTGGTCAGTCAGTCTGATAAAATAATAATAATAATAATAATAATAATAATAATAATAATAAATGGCAGCTCCAGGTTCAGTGAGAGTCTGGCCTCTGCATGTATGCCCCTGAGGCCCATGCATCTGCACAGACATGAGCATGTAACACACATACACACACACACACACACACACACACACACACACACACACAGACCACCACCACCACCACCACCACCACACACATGCAAAGTAACTAGATAAATAAAATCATGGTACCCGGATCAATTTGTTGTTTTTCCTAAATTCAAGATTAAGAGACCCATTCTTGCCTGTAGACTGGACCAATGAAAAGATTTAAGGGTTGAGCAGGAGTCCTGAGTAAATTTCTTCTCAGAAAGTTTGGATTGAATATTTTAACACTGATATCATACCTAGAAAGCATACAGAGCAGGCAGATAGTACATCTGTGAGTTTTGCTCAAAATGCACATCTAACCATTCAAAAAAATGCTGTGCACATAAAAAGTATTTGAGGGACTGGAGAGATGGCTTAATAGATAAAACACTTATCATAGTTACATTCAGATCCCCAACATATGAGAGGTGGAGACAGGGAATTTCTGAGACAAGCTAGCTAGCTAGATTAACCAAATCAGCTAGTCCTGGGCTCAAGCAAGAGACCCTACCTGAATAAATAAGATAGAGAGCAATAAAGGAAGAAACCAGCCTTCAACCTTTGGCCTCTACATGGGTGCTCACACATTTACAAGTGCACCTGCACACCTGTGCCCCATACATGTGAACATGCATACACATGCATACACCACATACATCAGCAAAAAAAAATTGAGAATTACAAGTATGGGGTTGAATTGAGTTTTTAAGAAGTAATAGTTTTTTTTCTTGTGCGAGGGGATGAGCAAATACAAAAAATAAAAGCAAACATCTAGACTCGTACGAGAACACCTGCTATTTACACAGGGCACGTCTCTCAAAGGTCACAGTACTCTACAAATCTATCATTGTTTCTGCCCATATGGCAATTACAAAGACAAGCCACAGCCAGGTTATTTTTCTACAGATAAATCTACGAAGCAACTAAATCCAAAGGGGTTTGTTCAAGCCCTGAGTCCCCTCCCCCATACTCCCCCCAGGACCATCTGTACTTAGAACTCTTAGTTGTAGCTATTTGGGAAGCAGAAAATAGCACCTGGCCCTGGCTGAGGCTGGGATGTATTCTTGGGCAACTTCTGTGTCTCAATTTGTCTCTCTACAAATTATGGGAATAATTATTTCTTCTTTATGACTTCACTTTGAAAACTACAACTACTACAGAAAATAAGCCATGGGCGTCACAGTGGGCTGAGGCACGCCAGAGGACTGTGCTCAAAACAGAGCTACAGTGTGTTCTTTTGGCATAATAGGTAAAACAGTAAAACTAAGGAACGGTTCTGTATATTGATCTATCCAAACCTAAGACAACCCTAGACGCAGTCCTGATTTTATAGAGGAGGGCACTGAGCAGAGAAAGGTCAATTCAAAGGCCACACAGCTGGTTGTTGGCTGCCAGGGATGGTACCCACCCTCAGCTGTGGGAGCTTGTGACACGGAAGCAGGAGAAATGAGACTAAGCCACACATTGTAAACAAGACAGGCAGAGCTTGTTTATTGGAAGCACAAGGCAGTTCACGCTGATTAAAGACTTGATCAGCCTACTCCACTCAGAAGAGGAAGCAGCAGGCTTTTATTTAATTTTGCTGGGGAGTGGGCTAAAGTTTGAAAGCTGCCCATCGGTCATGAGCATGGTTGCACAAGGTGTCTTTCTTTTTGTGCACAAGTATCCTGGCCTTGTTCCTGTTGGACTGATGGAGAGCGAATTAGGGGAGGAATGATGGAGTCTCTCCTGCTGCTGGCATTGCATTGTCTGTATTGTCCAAAGACATCCAGGCTTTCATGCTTGAGTCAGGAAGAATTGAGCCCCTCCTGTTGCTGGTGTCATTTTGCATGAACATTCTGAACATGTGGTTGGATCTGGGCCTTATCATAAGTTTGAAGGACTAGAGGGGCTTAAACTGGTGAGAAAGCACAGGGCTAGTAGAATAAACACATGAACTCCAACAGGCAATAGGCCAAGTTAGCTCTGTATTATGGTCTTGGACAGAATGTTTTTCAAATGGTCAATGTGTCTTCATGTAGAGCTAAGTAACCTCTGACTTCAAGATTAGGGACACATCGGATATAAAGAGAGAGACCAAGGCTTTCACCCCATTTTCACCATCCATTAGCTATCTTCAGGCTCAATGTTTTGGTGAGGGTACTCTTCATATTTCTGTGAAGAACCTCGCTGCCAATGGGCAGCTGATAAAGTATTGGTCAGATGTGTTGTGATGGGTCAGGCAGCTTCAGAGAAACCCTCCCCTTGAGTGGGAGGTGTCTATCTAGAGCTAAAACCTAGGTGCTAAAACTGATTGGTCAGGTATGAACCAATCAGCTGTCTCTCTGACTCACCTGGGAAAACTTAAATTAACTTCCCTAGAAAGAAGCTTCCCTCTTCCCCACAAGCCAGGCCAGCAGAAGGAGTGCTGAATCTCCGGGCCTTAGAAAGGGGTGGGGGAAGGCTCCAGATTTTCCCCACATGAACCTCTCCTTCTCATGATGGGAGGGAGCCCTCTTATTTTTTCTGCTGCTGCTTGTTTACCTGAACAGCATAAGTTCTGTTAAACTCTCCCTGTTTCTCTCCCCACACTGGTGGCTGGAGAACTCTGTAACTTCCCATGTTCCCTTAAATAATAAATTCTCCCACTATCCCTTAATATCTTCTTGTCTATGATTTTAATTCTTTAACTTTGTAGACAAGAATTCAGGTACTTCTTAAATTTTGGGGTGCATAGGAATTTTTCCTGGGCATTATCTAAATTCTAACCGGCAGCTCACCCTGCTACAATGTGACCACTAAAATTAGTGTTTTTAAGTTAACCAAGAGCCAGTGAAGCTAGAGAACTTATTTAAATTTTTCTTTCATAATAAACCCTTGTTTTTTGTCATTTGTGTGCCATCTTGAATCTCACACTGTTTTTAGTTTGGTTTAGTCTCCTGGTCTATCTATAAACATTCTGGCCTTATGGCCAAATCTGATGTCTTATAACAATGCTGCTAAATGCATATTTTTATTTTCTTTTAGAGAGAGAAAGAAAGAGAGAGAGAAAGGGGGGATGAGCTCACCAGGGCCTTCTGTCACTGCAAAGAGACTCCAGATGCATGTGTAACTTTCTGCATCTGGCTTTATGTGGATACTGGGAAATCAAACCCAGGTTGTCAGGCTTTACAAGCAAGCACCTTGAACTGCTGAGCCATCTCTCCAGCCCAAAGCTTGTTTTTAATTGGTGCAGGTTAAGGGCCCAGAGTTTATTTGCCTGTTGACCCCTTGCAGAAGGTCTCTATCTGTTTCATTTGGGTACCACTGGCACCTCCTTAGCTGTGTTTCTGAATTCTCTACCAATGACCATCTCTTTCATTTTGGGCCCCACACCAGGTTTTCCATGCAGTAGGTGCCTATTGGCTTTAATCTAATGAAACTTGAACATAGTTAAGTCACCCCTCCCTTTTCCTACTCCCTTCATCTCTACCTCACATCATCAAGTGTGACACTTGAATTCGATGTTTTTCCAGTTGTGAGGTATAGATCCTTGAGATCCACAATTTAACTTGTTTTCATTTGTATGATTAAAAAGATGTGTCTATTCCTGAACCCCAAGAGTTACCGTTTCCACCATGATGGTGTTAAGAAAGGGGCAGCACATGGTTAACTCCTAAAAGATGGAGTCAGGTCACGTGTCAGGTGAAACGTGATGACATAATAATAAGTGACATAGGGTGAACAGAGAAGCTGTGGGGGGGGGGGGGAGGAAAGAAGAGAGAAGATGCCTCACCCACCACAAGAGTGGTAGAGCCACAGAGAACTGAAAGGTGCCTACACTTAGCAGTCAGTAACCATATAACCCTGGCAGTAGTTGAGAAAACAGGACCTGTTTAAATTTTCTTTTTCTGTAAGAGAACTTTTGTATTCAGTTTACACTTTTGTTTGGATTTTATTCTTGAGTTGTTCAAAAGCTTAACAGGTTTATATCTGGCTTTATGTCTATACTATGTTAATGGACTATTAAAAAATTATACCAAGATTGGAGAGTTCTAAAAAAACAAAATGCCTTTACCATGGTGGACAAACTGGTTTCTTTTCTATGTGAGAAACAGCACACACCAATGTGCTTAGGGCTTTTCTATTTGAAATCAATTACAAACACATCAGGCATGCCATTAACGTCCTGGTGTGAAATAGGATGTTAGACCCTCCCTTTCTGAGAGAGGCTTTGACAGGAAATGGGAAAGCCACTTTGTATTGATAGAAAAACCCTGTATTCAATAGCTGTCTGACTTGCAGCAAGGTTAAGCCTGTCTAAACCTCCCGTCCTTATTGTAAATACTTGGTGATATGCATCTTTTCACCAGCACAGCCTGCGTCTGGGAAGGCTGGGGACATGAAGATCTATATTAGCATGGATGTATTTGGGAGAAAATAGCAAGGCTCTAGCATTAGATCCTCCCTAGGTGAGGTCATTCCCTAGCTGTGGAGTCATTGGAGCCACTTAAGGAAACAGGCTACTAGGCTGGGAGCTGTCTCCATGGTCTGGTGTCCTGGTGCCCCAATAAAGACCAGGCCAGGGGCATCACCAAGTGCCCGATCCCCTGCTGTGACTGCTGGGGATGCCAGGGGTCCTGCCACTGGGGTCCACGGTGAGGTGGGGAGGAGCATTCCAGATGTACCTGAGAGGAGCTCTCCAATCCCCCGGTGTGTCCACAGGTGTGCCCTGTGCCCCTGGCTCTAGGCTGCAGGGGACTCCTTGGGGTGCCTTGTCTAGAGGTGGCAGCCTCCTCTCCGCGAAGGGGGTCACCCAGGCGGCTGCACCCCAGGCCCTGGAGCGGCACGGTGCGCGGGTCCGGGCCAGGGCGGTCCTCCGGGAGCCGCGCAGGGTCCCAGAGGTCCCGATGCCACGCCTCCGGGGTCCACCTGCGGGGGCACGCGCTGCCCAGGCCATCTCTGCGGGCGGCGCGGCGAGAGGAGGGGGCGGCGGCCGAGGCGGGAGGCGGGGCGGCGGGCCGGGGAGGCGCGCGGGGCGGACCCGCCTGCGGGCGCTGCCGGGCGCTGGCGGCGGGCGGCACTCGGCGCTGCGGGGCAGAGGCATGGGAGCCGCGCGCGGCCCCCGGGCGCCCACACCTGTGTGAGCCGGCGGCGGGTGAGTGCGGGCGGGCGGGCGGGCGGGCGGGCGCGGGTGGGACAAAGGGACCCTGCGCGCTTGGGGAGGTGCGGCGACTCCAGGCTGCTGGGGACACCGGGACCTCGCCAGGACGGCTGTGTGGACCCCAGGCTGAAGACTCTCCGGGAGACACAGGGGCTGTGGAGCCTTGCGGTGTCAGCCGTGGAGTGGATGGGGCGTGCGTGGGGGCTTTGCAACTGCTTTTTGGGGTGCTGGGTGGGAGTAGAGTGGAGTGGGCTCCTGGCAAGGTCTCCTCGGGCAGGGAAAGGCACCCCCCAACACACACACACACACACACACACACACACACACACACACACACACACACACCTGCCACTGTTTCCTTGGAGTTTTGCATGTACTGTATGGGATCCCATCACGTTCTGAACATTAATTTTTAACCTGGACACGTGATTGTGAACACATACACCTTACAAGCAAGGAAAAAAAAAATGAGCAAACACAGATTGGGAAGCTACTGATGAGAGGCGCTTTGAGCTCACTGCTAAACCTAGAAAATGCTGTCTGAACGATCAAGGGTTGGAAGCAAATACTTCTTCATCTGTAGGCAGTTATCACAGAGTTGTTAACTTTTAAATATGAAGACCTGTTTAGATCAAGCCACATCAATATTTCCCATCCAGAATACAGATGGGGTTGCTTCCCCCACCCCAACCCAAGCATCTCATGAGAAAACAGCTGATAAGAATCCTGTTTGTTTTATTGCCCATTGGGTGTCACCCATGAGAATTCAGAAACAGCCTGTGGCTGGTGGAAAGCTCCAGTAATGTTCAGTGTCAGAGTCAGAATGTGGCTTGCCCCTCCTGTCCCTTGAAACTGAACTTGAGGGGCCCTGTGTGCTTCTTCGAAACACACAGGTCAATATTAGGTCAATATTAGAATTGTCTGCAGGCCCTGCTGGAAGAGTTGAATTTGTCAGAAGTACACTGTGGCCAAATCCCCCGTGGTAAATTAGTAAGTACCAGAATACTTATTGCACATCATTTTCAGATGGTACTTGTGCACGAGAACTTTTAGACCAGACCTTATAACTGTCTTTCAAGAAGTCTCTTAGGGGCCAAGTATAGTAGTGCATGCTATAAATCCTAACACTTGGAGAGCTGAGGCAGGAGGATGGTAAATTCGAGGCCTGCCTGGGGTTGAATCCTGAGACCCTTCTAAGTAAAACAAACAAAGAAAGGTCTCTTGGGAGTGGGCTGGAAGTGGAATGGAAAATGCCCAGGAGCCACTTAATTCACTTCTGAGTGTTGTGGTATATGTACACCATGCACTTGTGAATATATTCCTCTCCTTATTTATCTGTGTGTTTAATTAAATCAATTTATTTATTTATTTATTTTGTTTTTTCTAGCCCAGGCTTACCTGGAATTTACTATGTAGTCTCAAGGTGTCCTCAAACTCACAGCAATCCTTCTACCTCTGCCTCCCCAGTGATCGGATTAAAGGTATGTGCCACCATGCCTGGCTCTCTCTTGAATTTTTCCCACTTAAATAGTCTATGGGAAACTTACCATGCTTTCATGTCCCCGAACTGGGAAAGAAGCATTTTCCAAGGTAACTAATATTGTTTCTTTGTCACTGATGACTATTCAGGTAGATGGTGAATGTCGGTGTGTCTTTCTGTCTGTAGCACTGGTGTGCCAAGGTGCCCATTAGTGTGTGGCCCGGGTCTGTAGTCTTTCATGGTCTCAGGTTCGGCTCACATCTTTCTCATGGATCCTGTAGGATAATGCGCCTGCCGTTATTCACACACAACTCCCACTGGCTCCAGGGAATGTGTTTCTCACAGTCTCACATTGACAGCTTTATGTTCTCTGTTCTTCCGCTGCCAGCTTGTCCCACAATCAGGAGTGTAATTCATTTTGCCAAAAACCTGATAGAGAAGAAGTTAAACTCTGACCATGAGATTGTATTTGAAGTTGCTGGACTTATAAGTGCCCTCCAGTTTCCTGTACAAGATTCATTCTTAAACCATGATGTGATTCGGTCTGCTTTGTGTTACCAGATTCTGGGAAAATGAGAGCAAGCCTAACTGGGGAGTATCCACTGAGCTTTGTTCATTTTTAAGCATTTGCTTTAGGCATTAGCAGCATCTCATTGTTCTGTATCCCTGCTCGGTGATCCTGTGAAGGACCCTGTGCCATCCTTCAGTGGTACCCAGCACCAGCACCAGCATCTTCTTGCTGTTTCTTTCTGCCATTGGTATTTATAGCGGTCACAGGAATTCACACCTTGTGCAACAGAGGATGGAAGTCTGAAGGATTAGTTTCTCCCTTGGAGCACTTGATTGCTTATGGAGTTAAATCATTCTCTCCAACATTAGCCCCCTTGAGGAGAACTGTGTTGTTAAGATTTTGAAAACTGTAGAATGAGAGATGACAGTCCCACTGCCCAGTCACCAAAGAGATTATTGTTGTTTGTACATCTGATAATGTGCAAAGCCCCTCTGCTGTCATATTATTAGTGGGCTTAGGAAGTGACAGCACAGTTGCAGAGCATAAATAATTTGAGACACTGGACAGAGAGACAGAGGCTCATGTTGCATGATGGAGCAGGAATGTGTAACCACCTTATGAGTCAGATACCTAGAGTTGGAAAAGAAATAGTGTCTGGATTACTCAGCATGGTGAAAACATATTTGCTTACCTTAATTTTCCATTCTGCTTTGCCATTTAGGTGAAGTGATGCATAAAAACATTTAGTTGGAAACTTGAAAAGATAATTTATGTGCATGAGGAATCTGTGCCCTGCAAAGGCTCATTCCTAGAAATGAAATCCTATCGACCTAAAATATCTTGATCCACATTTAACTATAATGAAGATAAGATTTGGAAATCTTCATTCCATTATTAAAATAAAAGTTTTCAAGACAACTCTACAAGGTGATCTTTTTTGTAAACATGGGAGAGAATTCAAGGTTATATGACCCATTTGTTACCTTTCCATCTCTGGGATTAAAGACTTTTTATTACATCTGTTTACATCCTTGAATGTTAGTGTTTAAATTGGTTTGAACAGGTGTAGCACAGGCCTGCCTTGAGTTTGTAAGGATGGAGACTAACAGTCTGTGGAGGAACTCTCCACTTGTCAGGTGAGCTGGGAACTTAATGCAAAGCCACCTGTTTTCAAAGCATTACAGTTATCATTGACTGTGTCAGGATAGGAGAGGTAGAAATGCCTCAGAAAAAGACCCTTCACGGGCAGCAGGGTTCTTTCTCACTTTTTCTTTGAGATTTGTCCTAACAGTATCCACGGCCAGCCATCCTCCAATAAATTCTTGAAAGCTGCCCTCTGCTGGAGTCTTTTGTTTCGTTTGCAGACTGAACCTAGAGATTTTTATCTCACAGGGAAATAACAGATTAATAGGCTACATTTTCCTTTTTTTTTTTTAACCCCCTGTGCCTCCAGCCTCCATAAACAACATAGTCCCTGACCTGCCTAGACTCTTTGTGACCCTGGAATATTATGCCAGTAGAGAATCATAGACCTGGAAATACCAAAGAAAGTGATCGCCTGCCTCTCTGGTTGCTATCTATTCCAAACAATTTCTAGCTCATCATAGATCAGGCTTGAAAAAGGAGACAATGACTTGGGAAGCTTGTAACCTCAGCACAGATGCCATTTTAAATCTATTTGAGGACTTGAGAACATTCTGCCTTTTCTTTCAATTTCTCATCGGGCTTTAAAATTCTAATCAATTTTGGAAAAAAAATAGCCTTCATTAGTTTCTCAGAGTCTGCATTGGTTTCTGCATCTGAATTAAAGTTTGAATTTTCTTTCTCAAGCACAGACAGACAGACACGCACACACGCGCACACACACAGAGTTGTTGTAGCACTCATGAAGTGGGGCATACTTTGAGGCTTTTGAAAGTTTTTTTTTTACATAAACTGATTTACTGTACAGGCAAAACACTGGGGGAAATAAAACTAGAGTTAATTTTTGCTATGTGGAGGATCAATTCATTAAGATAGGTTGTTAGATAAAGGTTTTTTATTTTAATGTCCTTGCGCTCATTTCAGAGTTTTTCCTGCCATTCCCTTTCATGACAACCTTGTCAGTAAAACTGTTTCCATTTTTAGGTACATGAATAAGAAGCAAATAGCACTGTAATTTTAGTGCAGTTGGTAATTCAAACTGTATACATCCTGGATACAATTACCATGCAAATTTCCGATTTGGGATTTGAAGATCCATGCTTGAGAATGTGAGCATATCATGGCGCCCGTGTTCTTCCGACACAAAGAAAGTACTCTATGTAACCTACGATAAGTTGCATAGTGTGATATTGTCTCATCTCCTACTCTCTCCTCCAAGGTCGTATTTTCAAAACAGGAACACTTGGCAGCTTGGACTTCTGGATTCTATGTTTCCTTAAGATACACTGAAATAAAAACTCGGTATGGTAAACCTGCTGCTCAGTGTTAGTGAAGTTAACATTTTCCACATCGGTCAAAAGGAGGAGAGGATAAGGTCTTGCAGTCTGAGATATAGTCATGAAGGAGACTCCAGATCTCTTTTAGTGGGTCTCACACCTGACAGGGATTCTGATGTAAGAAGGGTGAGCATCAGCTGTTGAAGCCCTAGATGAGCTCAAGAGCTGGGTCTTCAGTTAGTAGATGGGAACAGTCAGACTGAGCATGCCCCACTAGTCTCCTGGCTACTTGTCATCATGACATCGCCAAGTTCTTCACTGCAGGATGGACTCTGCCAGCATCCACATACCTCCCTGGTCCACTTTGAAATGCTAGTTTTACCAGTATCACACACTAGCACATGCAAACACATACACACACACACACACATATACACATCCATGATCACCATTATTCCAGGAACTTAAAGAGATAATTAAATGCATTCCCCCTCACCAAAGGGTCCTTTCCATTTAGAATGATAGAGAGAAACAGAGTTTTGAGGAATTAGGAAATCCCAAAGGAATTGGCTTCTCCAGGATCTCATTCTTTCCTTTCCCATTACTATTCTCTCTGCAGAAGTGGAATTCTAAAATGCAGGACTAAACAACAGAGGCAGTGGTACATAGATTTTTCAGTGTGTAGATATTGAGAATGTACACTGGCCTGCTCAGGTGAACTAGGTTGGATTGATGGAATTTTGAGATTTATGCAAAGCAAGCACAGGGCCCCTCAAGTTCAGTTTCAAGGGACAGGAGGGGCAAGCCACATTCTGACTCTGACACTGAACATTACTGGAGCTTTCCACCAGCCACAGGCTGTTTCTGAATTCTCATGGGTGACACCCAATGGGCAATAAAACAAACAGGATTCTTATCAGCTGTTTTCTCATGAGATGCTTGGGTTGGGGTGGGGGAAGCAACCCCATCTGTATTCTGCATGGGAAACGTTGATGTAGCTTGATATAAGCAAGTCTTTACCCTTTGAAGGTTTTTTTGTGGGGGGGAGCTCATTTTATTTAAAAGTTAATACCCAGAAATTTCTAGTACTTGTGGACCCTCCAAGGGGAAGAGAGTGAGATCTAAGAATAAGAAATCACTGTTTCTTCTGTCCCTGCTTTGTTCCCCTAGCCAGCCACTTGAGACTTGCCTCTTGAACATACCCCTCCAGTCCTGCTCTGGGACTCTCAACTGTGAATGAATTATCCTACCTGCTGAGCCAGAAAAGCAGAATAGAGCAAAAGACCCTGAGGCTTAAAATATGTCCCATCTTCGTTGTTATTGTTCTACTTTGGGATGACTGGTCCAGGTCTTTTAAACATACCATCCAGGATAAAATCTGAACTCTTGCATTTAGTGGACACCCCTCCATAATCAGGCTCTTGCCTGCTATGTCTGCCATCTTCTCTGACACCCTTGCTGAGGTGGGGGTAACTCCTGAAATGACTCACACATACTATTTCACATGCTGTTGTTCGTTCTAAGGATCCCTTCTCTCTGTCTTCTCAACTTCAGCATCCACTTCTAGTTCCCCCTCGCATAGGACACCTCCACTGTTCCTCTTCCCACATCTGATTTTCTGCCCTATGTCTAATCTACCACATCCATTACATCTTCGTCAAAGGAGGTCACCATGCATCACTCTAAAAACATTTATGAACCATGGCATTAATTGACTTTTCCAGTAACACAAGCATTCACTCAATGAATCTTTTTAACACTAGCATAGATCCAGCTTGAAGGTACGAGACTAGCTGGAAATACAGATAACAGCACCTGAAAGATAGCCAACAGTAATAGCCATGAAGTCATGCCCTTAACATTATTATAATAGTTTCAGAACATTGACAAAGATCCTTCTAGTGGATATCACAATCCAAAGTAGATGCAATATCTTGATTTCTAGAGGCCTGGCTACTTAGAAACGAAATAACAGAAAGGTTGTTCTAAATTGAAAATCAACAGCTTTGAAACTCTCATAGCACCTTCCAAATGCCATCATGTGGAAGAGAGGATTCCTAGTAAGTAAGATGCTGCCCCTCCTGGAGGCTTTGGCAATCAGTTAGATGTGTTATTGAGATTCATATTCTCAATGAGCAAGATGCCCTGAAACTGTTCTAGGAACATATTATAATAAGAATAAAGGAGAAGGAAAGCAAGCCTGGGGACCAGGAAGGAAGGAGAGAACAAGGTGTAGAATCAACTACAAGGAAGGTTCAAGATCACATGGAAATGAGGGCTGGTCAACTAGTCATCTGAAGTCTGATTCCAGCACGTACTGCCCTGCAAAGTGCCAACATGAAGGGCTTCTTAAACAAGAAGGAAAGAAGGGGCTGGGGAGACAGACCATTGTTTGAAACACTTGCTGTCTAAGCACGAGGACTAGTATTTGATCCCCAAGAACTCAAAAAGAAAAACTGCGCATGGCTGTGCCTGTAATCCAGTTCTGAAGGTGGAGAGTAGGAGGAGATGGGAGGACCTTAACAGAAAGTTCAAGTTCAGAAAGACTAGGTCTTCAGGAAATAACATGGGAGAATGATAGAGCAGGACACCCAACATCTGCCTCTGGCTCCACATGCGTATGCATGGGGCACGTGTATCTTCACACACACACATGCATACACTCCACACATACTACACTCCACCACACACACACACACACACACACACACACACACACACACACACACACACGAAACAGGTTTCATTTGGGTCAGCCAGCTACAGGAACGTTTCTTTCCATGGTCAAGCCCCTGCATTGTAAGAGCATTTTCTAAGGATTTGTCTCTACACATGAATTCTGAAGAAGGCTCCTAGACTTAGAAGCAGTGAATGTAGATGATGCCAACCCTTGCCCTTCTGACCATATTGTCTTTATTCTACAGTGGTGCTCAGCATGGCGGGGATTCCAGGACTCCTCCTCCTCCTGCTCCTGCTCTGCACTGTCAGGCAGGTGAGCCCCTACACTTCCCCGCTGAAACCTACTTGGCCAGCTTACCGCCTCCCTGTTGTCTTGCCTCAGTCTACCCTCAACTTAGCCAAGCCAGACTTTGGGGCCAAAGCCAAATTGGAAGTATCATCCTCATGTGGACCCCAGTGTCACAAGGGAGTGCCACTGCCCACCTATGAAGAAGCCAAGGAATACCTGTCCTATGAAACACTCTATGCCAACGGCAGCCGCACAGAGACTCAGGTGGGCATTTACATCCTCAGCAATGGCCAAAGAGGAGCCTCTGAGGCTGCAGGAAAGTCTCGAAGGAAGCGCCAGATTTATGGCTATGACAGCAGGTTTAGTATTTTTGGGAAAGACTTCCTGCTCAACTACCCTTTCTCAACATCAGTGAAGTTGTCCACAGGCTGTACTGGGACCCTGGTGGCAGAGAAACACGTCCTCACAGCTGCCCACTGCATACATGACGGGAAAACCTATGTGAAGGGAACACAGAAGCTCCGAGTGGGCTTCCTGAAGCCCAAGTATAAAGATGGTGGTCAAGAAGCCAACAGTTCAAGTTCAACCACACCAGAGAAGATGAAATTTCAGTGGATCCGGGTAAAACGTACCCATGTACCCAAGGGTTGGATCAAGGGCAATGCCAATGACATTGGCATGGATTATGACTATGCCCTCCTGGAACTCAAGAAACCCCACAAGAGAAAGTTCATGAAGATTGGGGTGAGCCCTCCTGCTAAGCAGCTGCCAGGGGGCAGAATTCACTTCTCTGGTTATGACAATGACCGGCCAGGCAATCTGGTGTACCGCTTCTGTGATGTCAAAGATGAGACCTATGACCTGCTCTACCAGCAGTGTGATGCCCAGCCTGGGGCCAGTGGGTCAGGAGTCTATGTGAGGATGTGGAAGAGACAGCAGCAGAAGTGGGAGAGGAAAATCATTGGCATCTTTTCAGGGCACCAATGGGTGGACATGAATGGTTCTCCACAGGATTTCAACGTGGCTGTTAGGATCACTCCTCTCAAATACGCCCAGATATGCTACTGGATTAAAGGAAACTACCTGGACTGCAGGGAGGGGTGACACGGTGTTCCTTCTTGATGGCACTTACTGGTCTTCTTGTTAAAAAGGCCAAATTTTATTATCCGTGTGGGTGTATGTGTGCGTGTGTGCTTGTGTGTGTGTGTGTGATGTGTCATATAATATCTTTTACTTAATTTCTTAAAATTGCAAGATCGCAGGCTTTATATGAAAACTGATGTGTATATCATATCATTTAAGCAGTTTGAAAACATTTTTACATATATAAAAATACTGATGTTTGAGACAATAGGAATATTTGGTAATTAAGTTAAACTTTCACTCTTTTGAGAACTTTGATATTTTCTTTCATCTAAACTTCGAAAGTTTATATCAAATATGTGATATGTAGGAGATATGGATTCTTATGTTGTGTATGTTTATTCTTCTGAGATTTATATCTTGATATTTTTGTAATGTTGACTATCGATGCTTCCAGATGGTAATGTAACTAAGGAATGATCACAATACTTCAACAGGCAGTTACAATATTTTGGATTTGGAGGCATTTGCATAGTAATCCTTGAACAGTAAAGTAATTTATTGGCTATATGGATATGCAGTGACAGATGATACCATATCTTCTAGTAAACCAGTACCCAAAGTTGCTTTTAGTTTTGAAAATAAATGTTTCTCTTCCAAGGACCGTTGCTGTACTTTGTGGGAATTCTGCTTATGCTGCTCATGGCTCTGTCGACATTACAGTCACACCAGAGTCGGCAAGATCATTCATCCCAATCCTTCTACTGGACAAGGTCTCACTCTAGCAGTTTCTCAAAAGATAATCATCATGGCCCCATCAGAACCAGCTATATTGCTTTTCAGCACACAGTCGTGGTCACATAAAAACAATCATAGCATTTTACCTCCAGAGTGTAACACATTTCATGTTTTATCATGTGGATGGTGATGCAAATGAGTTAACTTCCAAAGAACAATAGGTGCATTACTCAGATGTCTCAATAAAATACCAACTTGTCTGAAGCTTGGCACTGCCACACAGTCTAATAAAAAATTCTTCGACATAATTTCCGACGTGTTTTCAGAGAGCTGTGTGCTGATTTGATTTTTAAACTTGGCTCCCTCACTGTACTTTTTATAGTAAAAATGCTGGGAAGTTGCATTAAGACAAACCTCTATGACTTTTCTCCCAAGCTTCAAACTTTGCTAGAATGTTCTAGGCTGTCGATACATATAATCAGATATTACAGTCAACAAACAGTTGAGGGAATGTAAAAATGAGTCAGAATTGGCATTCCAATAAATATTTTTTAAATATGACAAGCCTAGCATATCAAGAAATGATTTTGACTTGCTCTATATGTTAATTTTATGGCTTCCTCCATAAGCACTTCTTCCCAAGGATATGGATAGAGGAAAAAAAAAGGGAACATGAGGAAGATGTTTTCGGTATTGCAGCAGCCTGGGTCATTTTAACCTATGCTGTGGTGGTGAGGATTATACAGCACTGTCCCCTGGTGGCTTGTTTTCTTGAGCTTTATAAAAGCTAATCCTGGGAAGGCAGTCGAGGCAGGGATCTTAAGTCACCGAAGTATTATGCATAACAGATGCAGCAGGAACCCTGACCTCTGAAGCTTACTTGGGAACCCAGCAGGAATCGCCCCTGAGGAAGAAGAGATCTCTATTTCTGTATCCAGTATTTGGGGGTTTTGTTTTTACGTGATGCATAGCGGGAAGGCAGGAGAGAGAGAGGGAGGGAGAGAGAGAGAGAATTACTTTTTTCTCGGCATTTTTAAAAAATTTTATTTTCTATCTAATATAACAGGTTATACTTTTCTATCCTCTTGCCCTGATCCCTGCCACACTGGGGGCCTTCCTCAGTGTTGTCATGGTATCCAGTGTGGGGCATGAAGGCCCCAGTCCCTGTGGGGTATCAGGGAGGGGACCATGTCTCGGGGTATTGCTACCAACTCTGTGCTTCTTACACTCTTTCCACCCAAATGGAGGAGAGCCAAGATCCATCGATAAGACAAGAAGATGGCTGACTGCCCACCACAAGCCTTCCCACCTCTACCACACCTGCCAGGGATCAGGAGAAACTGCAGAGGAAGAGGTGAGATGAGTACTGCGCTTACTGTCAGCTGACCATCCAGTAGGAGGGAGATGCCTGTCACTGCTTTCTCTACCAGGGATCACACACCCGCTTGAACATTGAAGGCTCTAAGAAAAATCCTGCTAATACTTTAAAATCTGCATCTCAATATCTCTGGTCACAAACCCTTATTTTCTCACATATGATCTCCAAGCAGTCCAGCCGCCAGTACATTACCCTGCTAGTCTACATGCCGTAAGTGGTACAGAAAGAATCATGAATCCCACATGGACTCGGAAATCTGCACCTGCTTTGGGATTCAAGAAAACTTTGTAACTAGGGTTTGAGAACATTTAGAGCATAAAATAAGTAAGGAAGCTTGGAAAATATTTGTCTCAGAATCAAAGTTATGGCAGAAATTAGGATGCTTTTTCTGATAGAATGTTGAACTTTAGAAAAGATACTGCTGATAAAACACTGAGATAAAGAAACATGAGGAAGTAAATGGTTGAGTCATGGGTTCTTTGCCTGTGGGACAGAAAAAGGAATGGAATCCTTAGGCCTTGCGCCTACTTCCCTCCACCAAGAGGTGGAGCTTGGGCTATCTGGTCCCTGGAAGAAGCCCCAGGGTCACCTGGGACACACAGTGAGACTTCTCTCCAGTCCCTTACAGGAACCTGTCACCCAAAACTTAAAGATGACTGAGCACCCTGGAGGGACAACTCTCCAGCCTACTGCTTGTTGGTTGGAGAGTCAATGACAGCCATCCAGGCACTCATGGGAAATCTGAGAGTGGTTCTCCACACCTTCCAGCACCATGAGCGCCAAGGAGGACAGTGGACACTTCCCACACTGGCTTGCATTTCCTTCAGTGCCTGGCTGCCATTGCTGTTCATGTCTGCTCTTGGTCTTCTTTCTTTTCGGGACCAACTCAGTGAAGCCTTGGAAGTTCCAGATGTTGAGAGGGTAGCCATTTCTTTACCATCTAGAATGGGGCCACAATGAGGCTAGGGCCAGGGCACATGCCTGGCATGTCCTAGACAGACAAGCATGTTTGGTCACCTGCCGATAACCCCTCTGAGACACTCAGTGGAACAAGGATTAGAGGTGCTGCAGACCTGGGGACAATGAGAACTGTAGCTCCCTGCATCTGGTGCAGGGTATTCCTGTGGCTTGTTACCTGCACCAGTATTCTGAGGTCCCTAACAGGGGAAGGGGATTAAAATAAAAACCCTGACGGGACTAGAAGACATAGGCGCAAAACATGGATCCATGACTAAGAAATAAAAGCGCAAGCACTTTTAGTCTGGTATTTCCCTAGAATACAAATTAATGGGAAGAGAATGAAAGCTGGAGTTGAGCACATTAATTCCATGGTTGCCTGCTTCCTGTGGCAAGTGAAGCTCAAGGCAGTTTGCTTTTGCCATCCGCAGAGGCATTTCCTTCAGTGGTATAGCCACCAGTAAGCTGCCTGTGTTCCCCACCCGTGCTCATGCCAGCACCCCTAATGAAAGTGGGTTGGTTACAAAACCATGAGAACAGGATGGGACGAGTTGGAAGAAAGGATTCAGAAAGTAGAGGGGAGATCAGAGAGGGCAAAGGCAGTAAATATGGTCAAGATGTGTTACACACCTGTATCATATTGTTGAAAATCAGTGAGTAATAAGGATATTCTTCCTCCTGGTCCTCAGCTCCTCCAGTGGACAAATGAAGAGAGAAAGAATGATAAGCATTGCTACCTGGTTCTCCACGAGTGCGTCCTCAGAGATTGCTGCAGCTTCTCCTTAGCTCTTAGCTCTCCGTGTAACCTTTTGCTTCCTGCTGCTGGGTCCTACTCCTCTAAAACACAGCCATCTTGAACAGTGTCCCAGCAAGCTACCTCAAGCGCATTGTCTGTTTCCACACTCCACCATCCAGAAGAAACTTGTTTGCTATGCTTGACAGTGAGCTGCCCATTGCAAATCTGGAGAGGGGAAATGTTTTAGGATCCTTGTTAGGATCTAATTTGGTTAATTAAAGAGACAGGCTAGTGTGTCGAGTAGACAAAGAAAATAGTATCAGAAGAGGGTTCAGACAAAAGTCTGCCAGCTTGTGTAGAAATTAAAGAATTCTGGCAAAGACTCATTTGGAACTCATTCATTCTACAAAGGACTTTCAGTAGGAGACCTGGGTGGCCTAATCCAGATGAAGTTTTCCATGAATTACTATAAGCACACTACCCAGGGCACATGATAATCTTGATGATCCTCAGAAGTGTTTTTATTGCTTTTAAAATTATAAGGGAGTAAAGGAATGTTAGGATCTAATACAGCCTTTTAATATATAATGCTAATACCTTTATGCCAATGCAGACATATGCTATTTAATGATGGAAGGGACCTATGAAGGCAAATGTGCCTAAGGCTCACAAAAGTCATAGTGTAACCCTGATGCACATTTTACACCTACTTTTCGGATGCTAAATTGAGAAGGATTATAGAGAGTGAAATGGGAAGACCAGCAATTTTAGTAAGAAATGGTGGTAGCTTTCAGATGGAGAGTTTATTGAGTGGTAGTCACTTGGGACAAAAAATCTATTTGAAAATAGAGCCAACATGACTAACTGGTGAACAAGAGTGACTCCGTGGGGCTGAGCTTCACTCAGTGGTATAGCACTTGCCTAGCATGTCCAAGGCCCTGCGTTCAACCCCCTGGGTTTGGTCCTCAGCACCAAAAAGGAGAAAGAAAAACAAAAAGTGACTCCTAGGTTTGGGGCCTAAGCCATCCAAATAGATTCCAGTTGCCATTTGCTAATAGGGGGGGGGGAATAAATATGAAATGGGATGGATGAAAATCAAGATTTTTCATGATGATCATATTAGTCTTAAAATGTCTAATAAAAAATGCCACCATGAAGCCAATTACTTTGTATACTAACTTAGAAAAAAAGAAAGAAATATAAAAGAAAATTCCTAATATCTAAATGGCAATGTCAGACCTTCAACTGTGAAGCTTGGGAGAAGATGCTGAGTCAGCATGTGGAGGATGCCTAAAGCCACGGTGTGAGCAGTGTATTTGGTACTTTTCCCATTGCTGTGAAAAAAAAAAAAAAATCTGCCCCTTTTACAGTCTCTCATTTTGCCTGTCATGTTTGCTTAGAGTTTCAGCTTGATCTGGTTAGGAACCACATATGAGGGAGAATATATGGCATTTGACTCTGTTCTTGTGAGTTCACTAAGTAAGGAAGGAATGGAGGGGGAGGAAGGGAAGGGTGGGGCAACTTATACAATAAGCTAAACCAATAATAAATAGAAATAATAAAATCCTACTTTCATTACAGTAAGCTCTCGAGGAAGCTGTGGGCATCACCTGGTAAGAGAAGCTGTGAATAGAATGGGAGGAAGCCTAACCCCATGAAAAATTGATCACACCTACAACTCCCTGTCCCAGTCATTAGTTTCTTCCCACACTGAGCTATTGATCAAAGAGACCCATGAGGTCCCCAAAACAAGATAGGATTCTGTCAAAGCTCTTGAATACCCACCCCAGGCCAAAGGTAAGATCCTATTGCTAAAGAAATCTCAGAAAGTCATTGAACACCAAGAGACCCTTCGAGATCCAGAATGGTAACCAGCCCCCAGATGGAAGCATGTGCAGTGCTGGTAGGCACTACATGAGCTGCCAGGAGAAACTGGTCAATGATATTTGGAGAAAGCAGAGACCACTGATATAAAATGCAGACTTGCTGTGAGAAGGCTTAACACACTGCCTTCTGGGAGAGATCAGTGAGCCAAGAAGTGATCACTTGTACTAGAGAGGCCCCAAAACCTAGCGGGGGTGGTGGTGGTGGTGGTGGTGGTGGTAATCAACAGCTTTCAAATTGGCCAAGAGATCCACTCAGTGACAAGGAACCCTTAATTGTAATTGGGATTCAGGGCAAAATCCTATGGGAACCAAAAACTTGGGCTCCAAGGAGAAACTCCCAGTACTAGAGAACTACAGAGAGGCTAATACCAATAGAATCTCGCCAAACTAGAAATGTATGTCTCATTTAACCTATACTGATCTCACTCTCTGATGGATGTTCTATTTGTATTTGTGAGAAGGCAGTGAGAGAGCCATGGTCATTCCAACTCCACTAATGAGCCACAGGTGGGTGGCTGACATCCCAACAAGAGATGAACCACCCCAGGCCTATCATGTAGGCCCCAAATGAAACCCTTGAGAGAGTGGCAGGATAAGCAAGAGACCCATCACCACAGCCAATCAGTCAACCTAGGATAAGTCAGCGAGACAGACACCATTGATTTCCAACACAACACAAAGCAGAAGTACAGAGACCCTTAAGATCTCAACAATAAAGCAGACTTAAAACTCACCACCATGACTCAGGGAACTGAGCGGAAGAAGGGGGCGGAAAGACTGTAACAGCCTTGGTGGGGGAGAATGTCCAGAGACATTGTCCCCCTCAGTAACAACATACAAAGGGGGGGGGTAGAACCTAGCTGTCTCTTGTGCGAGCAATAATCCCCTATCCCATGGATTGATCCAGTATGCTCACCAATGAGAATCCCCAGTGGATTGGGGACAGGGAGGAGGGAAATGGGAATACCAATACAATATTTTCTCATACAGTGTATCTAATTTTGGATAATAAAGATATCAGTAAAATAATTATCTGATGAGATCACTTTCAGGAAGGAAGGGTTTATTTTGGCTCACAGTTCTAGGGTAAGTCCATCATGAACGGTCAGTCACAGAGCATGACAGAGCTGGTCATGTTGCATCCACAGTCAGGGCAGCAGAGAAAGATGAATGCTGGTGCTCAGCTTCATTCTTTTCATTCCGTCTTTGCCCATAGAACAGTGCTTTCTACGTTTATGAAAGACCTTCTGATCTCAACCCAATCTAGAAACTCCCTTACATACGTGCCGAGAGACTTGTCTCTTAGGTGATTCTAGATCCTGTCAAGTTCACACTATTAATCATCACAGGTAGTATCACTTAGGGAGAGAGAAAGGCTTGATAAGAGAGCTGGGATGGAGCTCCAGACAGCCAGTGCTTCAAGGTTGGTTTCAGTAGAGGGAAAGAAAGAAAATGGGACACAGGAAAGATAGCAAGAAGCAGCCAAGGACATACAGGAACACTGGACAGTGCTGCTTTCCAGAAGCCAAACAGAAGGCAAGAGGCGGGATGAGATCAGGTGATGCTTTAGGTGTTGGAAGGAAGGTGAAGTAGATGCAGGGGATTCAGAAGTCTCCCTGGTCTTCCAGGTCCTGGCTCTTTCTTTAAGGAAAGCTTCAAGTGAGTAGCATTGTTATATAGTATGAACATTAAAAGAAAAGTGCTTCTAAGGCAGTTTGGTGGGCTTAGTATATGTATTATCCAGACATTACTCCCATAGGGCTCATGACCATAGGCTTTTGACTAAGTCTTCAGTACCAGGCTTGCATTCTCTCCTCTGGAGCAGGCCTCCAGTCCAATTAGAGAGCAGTTGGTTTCCCCCACCATAGAAGTGCCACTATTGCACTAGTTGGTGCATTTGGCCTCTCTTTTCAGACGGTGGTGACCATTGGGATAGCACAAAAGACACCATAGTACTGAAAAGAAACAACAGTGGAGTGTTCAGCACTCGACATCTCTATCACACTTCCTGAGGCTCAGGGTCTATTGCAGAAGAGGTGGTGGAAAGATTGTAAGAGCCAAAGAAAGGGTAGGACTGCTTACAGTGCAATCTTCCAGACTTAAAATGTTCTTAATATTCATGACCTCACAGCGCCTGACACTACCCACACAAGACACTAAGGGGAGGAGATATGAGGGGTGGGGAGGGAATTATAATGGTTTATTGTCTATAATTATGGAAGGTATCAATAAAAAGTTATTTTAAAAAAAAGAAGGCAAGCTTCCTTTTGAGAGTTTCCATGCTTCCTTCCAGTGTGTGCTGCCTCTCACCACGTGTGCTCAATCAATCAATGCCCACAAATGAATGACTCATCTTCCCATGGGGACCAGGGACAGCTCTGCCCACAGGAAGTACAAGATGGCAAGGCCCAACTCTCCCTTGAAAGTTCAGGCTTTCAGTGAGTCATGAAAATAGTGGGTCCAGAGAGGCTGGCTGCCACCTTGCTGACCACCCTGATGTTTTCTGGGAGGCACAAAGTGTTCACTCCGGTGTGGTTCCTGTGTGTGTCACGTGTGTAAAATACCAAGTGTACCAAGTGTTCTCCTAGACTTTTTTGTCACTACCCCTGCCTTCAGACCAAAGAAAGGATTTAAGGTGTTCTTTTCCATAAAGAGAAAAGACAGTTTTGAGAAGCATTAAGTCCCAAGCCAATGAAACAAGACTAAAGTGTTTGCTTGGGAAAGCATGCGGAGAACAAGTGCTGGCTGGCATGAGCTCAACAATGTGGGAACCACAGTGAGGTCTTGCTACCTGTAAGCTGTCTTCACAGGAAAGTCCCCAGCCATCGTCCCTGAAAACTCAACCCTTCTGATCCCTGCCTGAGACAATTCTGATGGCCCTTCCCCATGACTGTCTCTACATGACACCTGCTACTCTACCTCACAGTTATTTAATCTCCTCTGTCCTCAGTCACTCCACTACAATTTCCGGAGGGCACAGTTTAAGACTCTTGCATCTCCACCCTTAGAACGGTGCCCCATGTTCTTAATAAACAATGATTCCCAATGCCTGCACCACCATGGCTTGGAATACTTGGGTTTAGAGCTTTCTTGAGCCAAATAACATTCCAGAATAAAACTCTTATGGTGTCCCGATGTCTATCCATCTTACCCTACACAACCCTACTCTGTCTCATCTTATCCTAGCATGAGTTACATTGTTGCTGCTTCTTATGTGTCTGTCTTTCCTGCTGAATTCTGTCTTTCATTGTTGGCCCTCTGATCCAGTATAGCAAATGCTCTGTGAGAAAGCAGGTGCTTGTCATGACTTACCCAGCTGCCCACTGCCTGATTCATCGGCCAGCACATCTCACAAATAATCACACAAGCGGCTGCTTATCAGTCTGTGCTCCCCCTCCTTCTCTGCAGTGCTTTGCCCCTGCTCTCACTCTGATGCCCTCTTGAAACTATCACAGCAGGCCAAACTAGAGTAAGAACTCCCAACTTGCTGTGGTTGCCCAGGACATGCTATGAAGCAAAGACTTGACCAGACTCTTCCCCTTTCATGTTTTTTTAGCTACAGTCATAACTAAAGGACAACATTTTTGTTTTGATGCCTTTAAATCCACAGCCCATCCAACAGAATGGCCAGATTTGGCCTCCGTTTCGAATAACGAGAGTCATACAATGTGGTTTCCAGCCAAGCCTCACTGAACTCATGTGTTTATGAGCCTCTGTCATTGCCTAAGCCCACCATTACTCTGCCATAGCTCCAGTTATTTATTCAGTGAATGTCATACATTGGGTGCTTTTCCTAGGGCTTCAGAGAGGATGCAGCTCATCTGTGTGCTCCAGAGGCATCTGTCACTGTAGTGATGACACTTGCTCTACTTCCCAGAGGCTCAGTGAGCACTCACTCTCTCCACAAAAATCACTTGGCATCAATGAAATGGAATAGCCACTTTGTAAATTAAACTAGTTGAATGTTTCCCATATATTTCAGTAAGGCTTTGAGTCTATGTCCAGCCAATTAGTGCATTTCCTTTCTTGGATTTATTAATACCATTCTACATCCAGGTCCCTGATGGGAAAAAATGCCATGTTTGGTAAATTCATGTAACCCAAGCATGACTAATCTCCTCTGTGAATAAGCCACTCTGGGACATAGAACACTGTCCTTTAAAAATGACATGCTTTACTACTCCAGGATAAATGCCAGAACAATCAAGCACAAAGTTTTTTAAAAATTCCATCAAAATACCACAGTTTGTTTTCCAAACACCCTAGGAAAGACGTGTTCATTGATCAACTATAGCGTATCGGAAAGAAAGAGGTCAATTTCTTCATTATGGTTTTATTGCCAAGCTTTATTATGACCTGTTCTGTTCTTTTTTTAAAAAAAATATTTTATGTATTTATTTGAGAGAGTGAGAGAGAGAAAGAGATAGAGAGAGAATGACCATGCTAGGGCCCCAGGCACTGCAAAGAACTCCAGACTCATGTGCCACCTTGTGCATCTGGCTTTACATGGGTACTGGGGAATCGAACTCAGGTCCTTCTGCTTTGCAGGCAAATGCCTCAACCGCTGAGCCATCTCTCCAGCCCTGTTCTGTTCTTTAAACTCTTTATAACTCACATTATCTTCATTTTTAACTCTTAATTGACAACTTCCATAAATATAGACAATATACCACGATCATAATCACCTCCGAATATTCCCCTTCTCCCCTTCCAAATCGTCCCTCCACTGAATCCCTTCTTTCCAACTGATGACTCTTCTATTTTGATGCAATCATTTTTTCCCTCCTATTATGCAGGTCTTGTGTAGGTAGCATCAGCCACTGTGAGGTCATCAATATCAAGGCCACTTTGTGTCTGGATGACAGCACTGTAAGCGCCTCCCCTTCCTTTGGCTCTCCTATTCTTTCTGCCACCTGTCCCACAATGGTCCATGAGCCTTGGAGGGAGTTATAAATGGAGTTGTGACATTTAATGCTGAACTCTCCACTGTCACTGCTTCTCAGCATTATAGTGAGTTTTGAAGCACGCCAGTGGTCACCACCATCTGAAAAAAAAAAGAGAAGCTTCTCTAACCAAAAGTGATAGTCGCATTATTATATGGGCATAAACAGAAGCCACACTCTCTAAAATATGTATATAAAGACATCACCATCTGGGGAAAAAAAGAATTTGACTTGAAAGTCAAATTGCTTATAAAGACCCATTGTGAGAAAGGATTGGACACACACTTGCACACATTAACATTTGTGATCAGATTTCCTTAGAGTCCATATTTTACTAAATAGTCTATTGTGGGAGGGTCAGTGAGGAAGCATCTGTACTATCTTATAATTAGGAACTTTTGTTCCCCTGATTGTATGATCTGTGTGTGTTGCAGTAATTTTTCTCAATCAGGAACTCCATGACCTCTTTACGTGGCACATCGCATAGAGTCCACCATTTTTTCTCGTTATTTTGAGACAGTGTCTCACGCTGTATCCATGCTAGGCTGGAACTCATTATGTAGTCCAGTCTTGCCTCAATCCAACAACAATCCTCCTGCCTCAGCCTCCCAAGTACTGAATGATAGACAAGTGCCATCAAGTCTGGCTGGATTATATATTTAAAAGCTGTTCCTTTGATACGTTATCCATCCATCCAGACAGCCAAATTAATTTTGAGGTGTTTTAGATAGGCTTGATTGAAAGAAGAAAAGAAAGCTGGAAATTCTGTCCGTGTAGATAGAACTCTCTACAACGGCTCCCTGGTATGTTAGAGATGAAGCTTTATACTTGTATTGAAATGGACTTCCTCATGTCCTAGATATGCGACAGAGGGACTCATCTGGTGGTCTGAAAGTCAGTTATTCTTGTAGAGAGTATTCAATGCTTCTTGCCACAGGTCAGATAATTGTTTCTTTACATTCACTAGACTTCATGATCTTGTTCTACTGAGAGTGAGGTGTATCATTAATTGAAATTTATTCAAATGGCCAACATTCTGAAGTTTCTCCACTGCCTTGTTTCTAGAAGGGATCTAAATGTATAAACTGTACTGTTGTGTTTTTTTTTTCAATAAAACATAATTCTGTGTAGGTAGTGTTGCTTTTTAAAGCTTATGATCATTTGGGAAGAATTTTCCTTAGTCAAAAATAACCCTGAATAAAAAGCACCTTGTTTTGGAGATCCAGATTTCTTCCAGGATTGTGAAAAATCAACTTTTCTTTGCCACCATGGACTTTTACTCATTCTTGGATTGCCCCCTAGTGTTTAATTTATGAATTTATCTCGGCTCCTGATGGTTCCCTCCTTTCCACACACCCCCTTTGCAAAAGGGGCATCCAAAGCCAGCATCCGTGAGTGAAGGTAAGCAATGTGCCGAATGCCCAGGTTGCATTCACGTTTGCGCCCTGGCTTTTCCTCGGCGATGCTCGTTTTCCTCCCCCTCTCTTCGTCAGCATTCTGTGGAGGTAGCACCAGGTGATCTTGACTTACAGACAGGTTGCGCTTTGAAAATGCCAATTAGGCACGCCGAATGCTGCCAGGCACCGTCTCACCCCCAATCACCAAATCAGCAACCTAGGATCTTCAGGGGTCCCAACCTCCTGACTCCGTCTAGGCTGTGACTTGCTGGTCCACCCACTTGAACATCATTCAAAGAGGGAAACTGAGGTCCTGCAGAAGACGAAGGAAAGGCCCTGCCATCGCCATCGCTCTGCGGAATCCTGGGTCCCAGGAGGTTGGACCAGATCCAGGAAACCCAGTGTGACAAACGTGATTAATCTGAACCCTTGTGTGTGAGTGTGGGTTGTGAACATGTGTGTGTATATACATGGGGAGGCCAGGGCTTGACATCGGGTGTTTCCTCATCACTCTCTACTTCATTTCCTGCGGCAGCGTCTGTCATCTGAATGCAGAGTTCACCCATTCAGCCGGGTAGCTGTCACCCGCCAGCAGGGCTCATCCCCACGGGCCTTCAGGCGGGCTGCCTGTGCAGCATTTACGTGGGTGCTGGGGATCCAAGCTCTGGTCCTCAAGCTTCCAAGTGCTTTATCCACTGAGCCATCTCCCCAGCCCTGAAGCCTTCTTTAACAAGCAAAAGGCCAATTATTGGCTCAATATAATAAAGGTTAGAAATAAAACTTTAGAGGGGAAATGGCTTTATTAAAAAAAGCTTTACAGAAAAAAAATTTGTTTTTATTTGAACTTTAAGAGGAGGATTGATTGATATCCTGGACAAATGGGAGATGAATAGGAAGAGAGGATCATTCTAGGCAAAATAATGCCTGTCAAGTGGGACTGGAGGCTTCTTCACACGAGGCAAGATAGTGAACAAGAAGTAACCAGGGAATTATCACGCACCTAGGAGCTATTTATTTACTTGTCTGTTCAATGAGAAAATATTTGTTGAGTGCCTGTTACTTGCAAGGTATCCCCGTAGACAAAACTGAAAAGACATGTGTCCTTGTGAATTTGCTTCGTGTTTTAGGGGCTCGCAGGGGCCTATGGGAAAGTGATGCTCATGTTCTGTGTACCTCTGGGAAGTAGTGTGTGTGTACATGGCTGTGGAGGCCAGAGAAGAGTTCCAGGTGACTGGTCTGTCACTCATCCACATGCTCCCCTGAGATGGGTCTCTCCCTCAACCCAGAGCCTCTGCTCTTCACCAGTCTCATCCCCTTGGATTGGAGTTGCAGATGTGGCCATGCCTCGCCTTTTATGTGGTTTCTGGGGAATGGTACTCGGTGGTCTCTAGCTCTAGAGGCCTTTCTGCTTAAGCAACTACCACTGAGTCATGTCCCCAGCTCTCTTCTGAGATGCTGGGCCTTCGATGAAAGCCAAGGTTGTCGCTAAGACTGGGTTAGAGGGTGAGAGGAGAGGCCAAAATGTAGGATCCATTCTGACTGGCAACAAGCAGGAGCCACACATTCTTTCTTCTGCCTCTAGGAATGAAATGCCTCTGTTTGGCCAAGGTTGAGAGTGGGGGAGACCTTATATTATTTTACTCATTTCTGTAACCAAATACCTGAAAGGAAGAAAGTTAAGGAGGCGCTACTTTAGCTTGGGGTTCAAGTTTTCCTCATATAGGGGAAGGCATGGTCAAGTTTAAGGCAGCTGCTGGTCCCAGTTGGCCCACAGTGAGGAAGCAGAGAGCTATGAATAGAGGTGCTCTGTCAACTCTTTCCTCTTCATAGAGTCCAGGACCTCAGCAGGTAGGATGAATGTTGCTTCCCATAGTTAAGGTAGGTCTTCCCTCTCCAGTGAATCTAATCAGAGTCCCTCGTTTCCTAGGTGATTCGAGGTACAATCAATTTAATCTCTCCACTGAGTCAGGAGCCTGGATGCAGGAACCAGGCACAAACATGGGGTAGAGGGTAATACTGACTACAAGTGTGATTTATTTTACTCTGATTTCTGCTACTTCAGTGTTTCTAATTTGAAAAAAAAACATGTAAAAACAAATATACTAATTCCATTTTAAAAATGTGGGAACTAAGAGTCTTGAGTAATTAACTAAACAACCTAAGGCAACGGTAGATAATCTAGTAATGAAGATAAGACTTGAATTCATTCTCTGTGCTGCTTCCACTCCAGACCTTTCCCTAGTGAGTGGAATGAACAGGACTGAGACAGGAGAGCTGTGTCTCCCTCCCGCCTGGGGCTTCTTTCTCCTCATCAATGAAGATGCGGTGGGGTGAGCACAATTTCTCTTCTTTTAAACTTTTTATTGAAAAATGTATGCATTTATACAATGCATTTTGATCATAATCTCCCGTTACTTCTCTTGTCCCCTCTCCATCCCTTCCCTCTGAGCCCCTTCTTTCCAACTTGCTCATCTCCTACTTTGATGTCTTTTTTTGTCCTCCTGTGAAGGAATATTGAAAGGCCCAGTATTGTGTACTATTGAGGTGTAGAAACCTTTAGGAACTAGAGCCTCGTGGATGGAGGTCAGATAATTAGAGGTTTGTGTTTCAGTGGGAGAGTGTGGCCCTCAGCTCCTTCCACTCTCTGTCCTGCTGCTTCTGGGCTGCCATGAAGTGAGCAATTTTGCTCTGAGACACATTCCTCGCCATGATGTTCTGCTTTGCCAAAGACATTGGCCCAGCTGACTGTGGACTGAAGCATCTGAACCTGAGACAAAACGAACTCTTCTTCCTTTTAAGTTGCTTATCGAATATATTTTGCCAGAGTGATGGAAGCTGATTAACACATGAGTCTAAATCCAAAGGAAATGAATACCAAAGAGACATTTGCACAACTGTGGTTATTGTGGTACTATTCACAATAGAATAGATATGGAATCAACTTTAGATAGCCATCCATGCATGACTGGATAAAGAAAAATATTGTATAATAGATGATAGAAAGATAGAGGATTAATAGATGGGTAGATGATAAGAATTATAGATGGGCAATAGCTCGATAATTACTCAGCCATAACGAATATAAAATTCTATCATTTCTAGCTAAATGGTTGGAACTACAGGACATTGTGTCAAGTGAAAAAGACAGGCACAAAAAGATTAAGCACTGTGCGTTCCCTCTCATGTGTTCAAACTTAAAAAAAAAAAGATCTGAATTTAGAATAATGACCAGAGGCTTAGACAAGGGAAGGTGAACAAATGGAGGCTGGATCTGATCAATGCATGCTCTGTGTCTATATGGAATAGCACATTGAACCATATGAAAAGTGTACAATGGGTCTGGAGAGATGGCTCAGGGGCTAAGGCACTTACCTCCAGTGCCTAAGGCCCCAGGTTCAATTCCCCAGGTCCCACATAAGCCAGACTCACAAGGTGGTGGCCCTCGTGCTCTCTCTCTCTCTCTCTCTCTCTCTCTCTCTCTCTCTCTCTCTTTCTCTCTCTCTCTCTGTGCTTGAAAATGAATAAATAAAATATAAAAAAGTGTACAATGAATACATGGTAATCAAAAATTTAATTATCTTACTGCACATATACAAAAATGTTTCTTTCTGTCTTCACTTTCCTTATATCTTTTATCATTTTGCTTAACCTGGTATCTAAATTTCTTAGAACACTCTGCAGTTAGATATCTCCTCTCTTCCCCTTCCTTGATGATCTTTTTTTTTATCACTTTCATGATCACATTTTCTTATAATTATGTGTTGTTTTTCACAGTTCATAAACACATACTCATGATCTCATCAAATTACCAAAAGCCCATGAGGCCAATAAAGAGGTTACTATTTACATTTTACATGTGAGAAAACTTTAGGGTAGAGATTAAGTCATTTTCTCTAGGCTCCTTGGCTCAGTAGATGAGCTTGGACTCGAACCCTTCCCATGTTGAATCCTATGCCTTCATCAGCTAGGTTTTACATGTGGAATATGACAGACCTTACTTACCTTGGATTTTGCTTCTATAAAACTTTGTTTAACATTAAGAAAATAGATGTGTGCTTTATAAAATAAAGCGAGTGAATTAAAAGTATATCTGGATACTAAATAGACTTTTCATGGTATAAAATGACCCCTTCTAAAACCTCCAAGATAGATTGTTATCACTAGATATTATGCAGCACAATGTAGAAGGTTCAGTAAATTGTTGAGTGAATAGACGGTTGGATGGTTATAGAGCTACCCACATTCTGGGCCGGTAGATAGAGCACTGAACAAAAATTGAGTCTAGTGGTCAAGGCCAATCTCTGAGAGGAAATATTATTTACTTTGAAACTAAAGGCTGAGAAGTATTTTTCCAGGGGAAGGAGGTAGTGGGACAGATAAGAGCTTTAAATAAGGAAAATATCACAAGTACCAAGCACAAAGCTGCAGGGTGAGGAGCACACTGTGTGTTCCAGGAATGGGGAGAATGTTAATGTAAGCAAAGTAGCTGGGTAGGGGGTGGAATACATGGCTGGGTGGGCCTTGGAGACAGGCAGGGCCTGGGAGATAAGGACTCAGCTCTGTATACCAAAGAGAACTAAACAGAAGAGTTCGTGTTTTGAAATTACCACTCTAGAGACAAATCCAAGAGGTACAAAACTAAAGGCTTGGAACCAATCATATTACTCTGTGTATGGCTTTGAAATGAGCAAACATGAGCAACAGGAGCAGGGGGAGGTACCCTAGGAGAAGGGGCTGCGTGGGCCAAGGCATGGGGTTCCTAGAAACGGGCATCAGCTCACAATGCTCAGAAAGAGTGTGGCATGAGCCTTGAGTTCAAGTGGGATTCCATCAGGGAAGGCCTTAAATGCTCCATGGGCTTATGAAGGTCTCATTCCATAGAAAATAGGAAGTCACTGAAGCTGTGTGATCAAGGAAGAAAGATCATCAAAGCTAAGAGTGACAAAAACCCATAAAACATTGTGATGGTTTTCATTGCATATTAAGCACTTTTGCATACTTGACCTCATGTAAGGGACAATATACTCCTACATTGTTCACATTTTTGAACTATTTATAATAGCTATTCTCATAGTACTTAATATTTACTTTGCACAGAAGTAACTAGGGCCTTTTACATATGCCATCTCAGGTAATTCTCCATTTTTTTCTTTGCAATATTTAATCCCAATTTTGAATGAACATCTGAAACTGAGAACCAGGAGGGGTGTGAGTGAAAAAAATCAGGGTACAATGATGTATGAAAATGTTATAATGAAGCCCATTGTTTTTATGCCAAATAAAAAAATATATATACATTGAGAATCCATGCCACCAAGGTCAGAATGGCTTTCATAAAGAACCAACAACAAATGCTGGTAAACATTCGAGGGGGAAAGAATACCTCTAAAACGCCGGTGGGAATGTCAGTTACATTACAGCAACCACTATGGAAATCAGCATGGACAGTCCTCAAGATACTAAACATGGACCTCTCATATATGACCTGAGTATAACACTCCTATGAATATACTCAAAGGAATCAAGTTAAAATACCAGAGATACTCATACATACATTTTTATTGCAATATTATGCACAATAGTGAAGATATGAAATCACCCTAGGTTAATGTATAAAAATGTGGTGCACATTACATGGATGTATATTCAGCCACAAAGAAGATCACAATTATATCATGTATAGGCAAACAGATAGTACCTGGGATCATTTTCTTAAGGGAAATGAGCCAGGCTCAGAAAGACAAATATCATATGTTTTCTCTCTAATGCAGAGCCTAGATCTAAGTGTTAGATAGATGATAGATGGATAGTTTATAGATAGAATAACAGATTGATGATAGGTGATAGATAGATAGATAGATAGATGATAGACGCAAAAGACAAAGAGGGACTATTTGGACATGTGAAGGGGACCAGGGAGAGGGGAGAAGGAGAACAATGATGTAAGCTGCTGAATATGAGCAACGTACAATGACATGCAGGTGTAAAAATGTTATAATGAAACCAATCACTCTATTCTGAGCTAGTTTGAAAATTAATTTAAAAACACTTGCTTAGACACTAGTAAAGTCAAAGGTGAATCACAGCTACTCATTTGGAAATGGGTGAGCCTTTGGCAATGAAGGCAGCCCGGGTACCACATTTCTGACACCATGTATAACTTGATGTCTTCAGGAATTGACTGATGAAATAGAAGCCAACCCACTGAACGATGAATCTGGTGTTTTCATTTAGCTTGACCTACGTCAAGATATTGCTGAGGGGAATTTTAAAGTATGTACGTGTATAATTTGAAGATGACTAGAAAATTACTTCAAAACAATTCTTTCCAAAATACTTACCTGCTATGCATCTTCATTCTAAGTGCTTAATATCAGTCACCTACAGTGAGAGTGTCTAGAACGTGTGATGGATGGAACCTCTCCTAACAGGGGACACTAGTCTCTGTGGGATTCTCATTTCAGAGAGCCACCTGTATTTGGTTTTCAAAGCTTACCTTTATGCTGCCCTCAGCGGCTGCCCATAGCTTTGTCAAGTAGGAAGAAATGCGCTTCAGAGACATTGGTGTGTTCTCAAATAGATAAGGCAAATACATGAGTTACTTTTCTCTGGCGCACAATGTGCTGGCCATTCAGAAACCTCACAGGCATTGGTACGAATCATGAATCCCTTCTGCCGTACCAGAGAAGATTTTGCACAGGACCATTATCCAAGCTCTTTCTTCATGTCTGACAGCAGAAAGAGCAATCGGATTGATTATCAGCCATGTGCAGCCTCCAGATGGAAGAGGTTAAAGTGGCACCTCAATCCTCAGTATAATCTCAATGCCATGTATAATCCTAGACAGACTCTCATATGGGGACTAATCCCAACAGACATTTGTTTTGAAGGAGAGTAGCCAAGCTTTTTTTTTTTTTTTAAGAACATATCCTTTTCTACAGAAAGAGTGCTTAGAAGCATTTAGGGATAAAGATCATCGTTACCATCATTATACTAATATCAGGCATCATCTTGCTGAAGGCTTGGGTCATGGAGCATGCTTCTCTTTGTGGGTGCTTCCTCAGCTCCTCTACTCCAGTGTCTGCCTTATCCGCACCTGCCAGAGAGCACACCCACCAAGTCCTGATTCTGTCCTGCTCTGACCTACTCATGAGGACAGTGGGTGGGGAATGTTCCACAATTTGGGAGTTAGTGTCTAGAAATTCATATTCATGATAGTTAAATTAAGTCACTTGACCCTAACATTCTGGGAGCAGAGACACAAGACTAGTCAATAAGGAGGACCTTCGTGAGAAGGTAACAATCTCAGAACCATGAGCTCTTAAAGTGAGAAATGTTTGTGAATACACCCTGCCTCAAGGAGTGGGTCACCAGGAAATGACATGGGCAGACATCGCACTAAGTACTGCACAGATTTCATGGATGAGGAACTAGGGAATCAGTGGGCTGGCAGAATAGTGTTGTAATCCAGCCACCTGACTCCAGTTTGTATTGCTAGCTGTCTTTTGGCGTGCAAAGCAAACAGTTGGATGTGTATTTAAGAACTAGCATTCAAGTATCTGGAACTTCCTCAGGGATCTAGAAAGTCCATGGACGGATAACTGAGCTGGGACTTTCCTTGCAATTTTGGACTAAGACTCAAACTAGCATATTCAGGCTGCCATTCTGGTATCTGAAGAGGAGAAAACAGCCCAGTGGAGTCACTGCTTAGATATCTTCCATACCCAATGGGTCATCAAGAGGGGGGGTAGTTCTTCTGTTATTAAGAACAATGACTGAAGGACCTGAGTAGATGGCTCAGTGGTAAGCAAGAGAGCTTGAGAGAGCCTGATTTGTCCTGAATTTGATTTCCCAGCACCCGTGTGAACAGGTGGTTGTGGCTATGTACACCTGTCACCCCAGTCTTGTGGGGATCAGAGACTAAAGAATTGCTGGTGAGCCAGTCTGACTAAAAATGGCTGCTCCCAGTTCAGTGAGAGACTCCATCTCCAGGAAACACACAGATGAGTAATAAAGGATGATACCTAACATTTTCCTCTGGCCTCCACAGGTATCTACAAGGTGTGTGCATCTGCACATATATGTGAATACACCCCCCTGCACATAATATACCACACACACACACACACACACACACACACACACACACACACACACAAGCAAAAACAATGAATGCTTTGTTACAAGTCTGAGGCCTCCATCTCCATCTGCCCATTCTTGGTGCTCATATAAGGACCATACATCTTCAGGCCTCCACCAGGGTGCCAAGGATGCCAGCCTGGAGGAATCTCTCTGCTGTCAGCCATGTGGCCAGCACCTAATCCACACATTCACTTCTTCTCTAATACATCCCCTAAATATGGATGACATGCCGACTATGTGCCAAACAATGAGATAGATGTGTATATCAACGTAGCAATTCCAAAATGAGGCCTCTTATTGTCCAATATTCCATGAAAATCAATAGGCATGCCAAGCAGTAGGAGATATAACCCATCAATCGGAAGTCAATCAAAAGGTGGCCAATAAGATGCTGAGGGTGGTGATACAAAAGGACAGGGGAAAAGTGACAGTCCTCTGTGTTTAAATTTCTCTCTCTCTCTCTCTCTCTCTCTCTCTCTCTCTCTGCTCTTTGCTCTCTGTTTTCATCTTTCTTTCTTCCTTTTTGACAGGGTCTTACTATGTATCCCAGGCTAGCCTTCAGTTTAGAATCCTGCTTCTATATCCAAAACACTAGGATTATAGGCATGTACCATCACAATGGGGCTAAATTGTCGTGTAATTTTGACTTTTGGAAGCATGTCAATGTTTTATATACTAGAAATAAAATCAAATAAATTAACAAGGATGGAAAAATACTAAAACAAAATGCAAACAAACTGTAGTTTTAAAATATTTTATTTTTATTTATTTGCAAGCAGAGAGAGAAAGAGAGAATTTGGGCATGCCAGGGCCTCTAACCACTGCAAAGAAACTCTAAATGCATGTGCCACTTTGTGCATCTAGCTTTATGTGGGTACTGGGGAAATGAACCTAGTTCGTTAGGCTTTGCAGGCAAAGACCATCTCATCAGCCTTACAAACTCTATTTTACTTCATTACATTAAAGAAAAACTGATTAAAGTAACTTTAAATACAGTGTTTGACTATATAATCCAGATCTAGGGAGAAAGAATAGTGAACAAATCTTGGACCACTTTTACTAAATTTGTTTCATAGTGGTAAGCAAACCTGAAACTATACTGTTTGTATTTCCAGACCAAGTGACTGTATAAATACCAGGTGTTGTTAGCAGCCAAGATTCCTGTGCCTAAGAAGCAAAACACAGGATAGGATAGGAAGGTAACAGAGAAATCTCTTGATTTGAGTTGTAATTGGAGCTATGATCTCTGTCTGTCTGTCTTCTTTTTTATCCCTACCTTCCCTACCTTCCTTCCCCTTTCCTCCTTTCTCTTTTTTTCCTCTATCAAAAATAGCTGTCTCTATCTGTCTGTCTAAATCTCTCTCTTTCTCTCTCTCTCCTCTCTCTCTCTCCTCTCTCTCTCTGTCTCTCTCTCTCTCTGTGTGTGTGTTTAGAGAGAAAAAAATCAGGAAACAGAGAAAAAAATGTTAGAATGTAAAAGAAAAGTTTTAAGGCAAAGCTGATGAAAGGGTATGTGAGAGTTCTCTTACTATTCTTGACATTTTTATATAAGTTGAAAAACTTCTAATGGAAAAGTTAATAATTAGAGCATGCCTTCTTGCCTCAAGACACAAGTCTGTGGTACCGTTGATATGACCTGGCCCCAGAGCCAGGACAGTGACCTCGCCCTGTCGTCTGTCTTCTTCCCATCGTCCTGTTTTACTCCTTCCTTAGAAGGGCTGCCCTGAAAGACACACACCCTCAGGCCCCTGGATTGGGCTCCGTGCAGTGCTTAGCACCTACTCTGACCATTCTATGTCTCATCTAGTCTTAATCCCAGTGCTCCTTGTGGTGGGCTAATTTATGTCCACCATCACAGCATGTCCAAATCCTTCAGATGTGGTTCAGGGTAAGAGGTCATCCTGGAGTGTCTGGTAGGCATGTTCTGGCTGGGATCTTCACAGGAGGGAGGATGAAACCAGAAGGAGAAGGCAGTGTGCAGAGAGAAGCAGAGATGGGGCTGAGGCTCCCCGAAGATGAAGGAAGGAGCTGGGAGCCAGGCGACCACTAGAAGCGAGAAAGTGAAGGGAATGGATTCTCCTGTCAGAGCCCCCAGAGGCAGCCCCACTAAGCCCTGGGCTTTAGACTGGTAAAGCTTTCACTTACTCCTAGAGGCTGGCACATGGGATGACCACAGACTTGGGAAATCAGGTAACCTGGTCTCAGAGTGACTCATTGTGAAAAATGGACAAAGAGTGAATATGTGAGTTACACACAGTAGGGATAAAGTGCTTGGCACTCAGTGAATAAACTCAATAAATGTTAGTTCCTATATGGGCACTTAATATTGCTAATAATAAGATATCAATTTTTCTTTCATTTTTCTAAAATTCTGCTACCTGTAACTTTTTATTGTTAGATGAAGAGATTTTTAAAGAACCTCGACTTCAAACATCTAGTCCTTCGCAGCATTCGGCGGGATACTGAAAACACACCAGCTAGTCCGAAGTGCACTGAGCATACTCCCTGAGCACCTAATCAGAGTGAAAGGCCAGGAAGTCCAATGTATCAGAGACATTGCCTCCCAGAGGGGGGCCCTGGGGAATTCTGAATACTGATTTGGGGCACAGAAACATTTCTCACATGGCAAAATCCTCAAAATCCCTTCTGAGCTTAAAGTCCAAGAGCACCTCAAATTCCACAATCCTAAATCCATTCTCTCTCTACTCTTCACTGGCCTGATAGATACTCCTAAACCTGTTTTCTCTCCCACAAAATTCCTTTAGAGACTGCAAATTCTTTAGCAACCTCCAGAACGATTTTTAAATATTAACTTTAGAAAGATGAAATATAAAGCCACAAGTTTTGGATAGAATTAAAATTCAAATTTACTTCTGTATTATAGAGCAAGCCTCTTATAATTGGGCAATCCTGTGTTAAGAGTGAAATGTCTGACACAAAGAAAGGGAACTTCCTTCCCAATACCTGCATGGCTATTAAACTCCAGGCCAACTGGAACCTGTGTTCATGACTCACATTTATAATTCATGGTCATAACAATAAGAGTTATTGTTTGTGGAGACTCAACATGGAGCCTCACATAAGGCAGTGTGTTCTGTGCAAATGATCTCATTTCCTCCTCACAACTCCATGAGGTATGTATGTGTTCCTGTCCTCATTTTACAGATGAGATCACCAAAGCTGAGAATTTAAGGATCTGGCCTTGATTCTGTGACTGGAGCCAATTCACCAATCACAAACTTCTGATGGTTATTATTATTATAACGTGATTTTTCCCTCCAAAAACTGGTGATCGTGCCTGATACAGGACTCAGCAAAGGTTAAAGACAAAAGGTGAGTGAGCCAGCGCTGGAACTCAGATAGCAGGGTGCTGAGAGCAGAGTAGCTGAGGAGCTGAAGCTAAAAGAGGTGGTTATAGGATTAAGAGAGAGGCACCAAAGGTGCCCAAAAATGTCCAAAACACAAATCCAGAGACTCTTAACAGCCTAATAATCATGCAAACTTTAAACTCACCCACCATGACTCAAGAAAATTTTCAGAACAGGTGGTGGATAGAAGGTAAGAGCCATGGGGGGGGGAGAATAATGCATAAAAGGGAATGTCATCCTGGTTTCAATGTTTTTTTCTAATAACTTATGATACTGAGAATATTGTTTTGTTAATATATATAATTTTATTCCAATACAAAACATTTAAAGGAGAGGTGGTTATGCCTGAAGAATATGGCCAGTAGTGTTACAGAGTTGAGAGCAACAGGGCCTTTCTCAGCCCAGATGTGCTTGGTGTGAGTGGTTAAGACTCTGGAGTTCATATTGCATGCCATCAAAGAATTAAGGAATGCAGACAAGGAGGTGAGGAGGTCAAAAGTAGACTTTATTAAGGAAAATATGGGAAAACACTTCCAAGAGAGTGGGAGGGTTCCCCAAAAGAGAGAGAGGAGGTTGCTAGATCAGGGTCTTGGAACTGAGAATATAAAGGTGAAAAAACCATAAAGTGTCAGGGCACGTGTGCTTATGAATTCCACCAACATCCAAAAAGAAAAATAAGAGGGAAAAAAAGAGAACAAGTAATGCTTTTTGAATTAGAACTCAGAAGCACAGGCAAGCTCTCCAGGGAGAGTCCAAGTGGCTGCACCCGTGGAAGGGCTTCTTGGGGCTGTTGAACATTAGCTCCTTAAGGGGCAACTGTTCTTCCCACCTCTTTAGCCTGTCTGTGGGTGAGAGGTAGGTTCTTGGCCAGGTGAATGATTACAGGCTCCACTCAGGACCAGAGGACTATAGGATAACAAACTTGTTATCCTACAGTGTTGGAGGACAGAAGTTCCAATTATGTCTCACAGACTGAAATCAAGGTATTGACATGGCTGTCTTGTCTCTAGAGACTGCAGGAGACTTTTGTTCCTTTGGTCTGGAGGAGGTGTCTCTTCCCTTTCTAATGTTACTAGGGAAAAAGGACGTAGGGTCCTTTTTCAGTGACCTCTAAGCCTAATGTCTGCCTACACACAAGATTCCACCCTCAAGAGTAAAGACCCTAAAATCATTTAGGAGATAGGCGGCCACTCAGTCTAGATTTTTTTTAGGCCAAAGTGGGAAATAGAGGGGTTTTTAGAGTCACTATTCGTGCTGACTTTCAGGTTTTTGAAAGATATCAAAGGGGACCCGGGTAAATGGAGTGAGATTGTTGTAGGATCTCCTGGGGGGTGAACTGATTATAAATGGGAGTAGATAAAATTACACGAGATAAATAGGACAGCTGGGAGATCACAGGAGCCTTCTCATCTATGTTCTCTTGGGCCTGTGTTCCTACCTAGCTACCCACAACAGAAAGCTACCGCACCTCTGATCTCTATCAGTAGTCCATTGGATCTGCCCAACAGCTACCTGTCTCTCTGCCTTTGGTTGTCATGGTGACAGTAACCTTAACTGCACACCTTGTCATCTGGTTATCAACGTTTGCCAGACAGGATGAATTTCCAATGGCTGCTAGAATAAATTAGTGGGCTATACAACACAAGCTATTAGCTTGTAATGCTGGAGGTCAGAAGTGCTAAATGTGTCTTAGAGACTAAAATCAAAGTATTGGCATAACTGCCTTGTCTCTGGAGACGCTGGGAGAATCCTTTTCCGGTCTTTGGGAACTGGACTCATTCTTGTCTTGTGGTCTGTTCATCTTCAAAACCAGCAGCATACTTGGTCTATTTCTACCTCCTTTATCATATGGCTTTGAATTATTTGACCTTAGTCCTCCCCTGACAAGTAATCCAGGACCTCTTTGCCATTTCCAAGATCCTTAACCCAGTCACATCTGCTAAGTTTTTTTCCCAGATGAGGGTAAATAAATACTCTTTATTAGGGTGGGACCACCTCTGATGATAATGGGAGAGGCAGAAGTATTGGGCCTACTATACAGACAGAGTGGCAGAAACTCAGTGGGAAGCTCATCCCTGAACTGGCCCTCCACCCAGTGCAGGAGGCATTATGGTGCAGGGTGGAGTCCATAGGCTTTGCAGCCAGGCAGATGTGAGATTCAATTTCTAACTCTGTCATTCCTTTACTATGGTGTTGGATGAGTTCCTTAACTCCTCAGTTTCTCTGAGTTTCAGTGCTCTCTTGTGGGAATGACGATAGTATGACTAGAGTCATTCCATAGTTTAGAGACAATGCATGCGAACTGCCTGCTGATGTAGACTTACTAACTAGCAACTATCATCACTGTCAGGCGGATGTTGTTTAAGCAAGCTCTACAAACACAGTGATGGAAATGCTAGGCTCTAATGCTGTGAGGGCCATGGTTCCCTGCTGGGCCTCTACAGCCTTCTTTCCAAGAGGACATGACAGGTGGTGGGGCAGCAGGACGGAAGTAATCAGCTGTTACACCAAGTTCAATGTATATGTGGACTCTCTCAGGTCAGCTGTTAACATGCTGATGTCTATCCCTGTTGACAATGTCTATTGAGGTGGTCACTTCCTGGCGTTGGTCCCCCTGAGGACTCTATGGACAGTCCTTCTGGGTCAGATGCCTCCTCGTTCCCATCTGATGCTGCCAAAAGTGTTCTCACAACCTGTGAAAACAGCTGGCCAAGAGGATGGCTGATTAAATTCATTTTCCATGCATTTAACACAGTATACACGTAATCCTTGGAATTGAAGTCAGAACTGCTTTTCGCAGAAGTCCCATGGCTGGGGAACTAGTCAGCAAGCTTACTTGAAACGGTGAGCAGAGTCTGGGAATCATACTCCCTGCTGCTGGGAGAAGAGACACCTTGCTCTCCTCACCTCCTGCCTGACCTCCTGGGTCTAAATTGAACTGGGATGTGTCAAACGTTTAGAACCAGCTGACATTTTTCTATGTTTTTTTCTTGCATCTAAAACCAGGAGTGTTACCAGCATCTCACAGTAGCATTCCCTGACCCCCGACCAGATTTTGCAGAAGAACCCTGTACCACCTTAGAGAAGCGTGTGGCCCAGCACTGTAGGTACCTAGACAGAAGTCCTATGGGAGTAAGTGTGGGGTGCTGTGGATAGTAAGACACAGAGGAAAGCAGAAGTGGGGGTCTGTACGTATGGGGGTAGGATGGCTATGGAGATCCTGGGGCTCTTTTAAGTATGCAGAGCTTTCCCTGCACATCAAAGGAATGTCACCACACAACTAAATTTATTCGTTTAAATCTTTTCATTCTTAAACCTTTCAATTCAGTTGCTGCGACAGTTTGTCACCTCTGTCCTGCTGTGCCACACTTGCCTGTTAGTAAAGAAAGCAGTAGCTGCCATTCCTGTCGAGGCCCAGAGGAAGTCATTGATTTGAAGTTGACTTTTCTATCACTATATTCATAGAACTTGCCCAAGCTCCTTCAGTGTGCAGGGCATTGGATTGGATTGGCCATGTGTGGCAGAGACAGAGAATCCAATCCACCCTCACATTAGAGCAAAATGTCTCATGTGCATATGTAAAGTCCTATGCTTTCGTTTAACTCATCCTCACCACCTGGAGTTCCCTGACCCACAATGTCTGTGATAAAGTTCATTCATTCTTGACACATGGCTTCCTTCTCCTTAAGCCCCACCCCCCAAGCACACTCTAAAAACTATTATTTCTCAGGCTGGATATATAGCTCGGAATAGAGTGCTTACTTAGCATGCACTTTATAGCATTGGTTTAAACCCTAGTACATCAAAAACAAACAACACATACAAAAAAACTATTATTTTCTTTCTCTGTGCTCCCACAAAACCTCATGTTGACTTCATGAGAATTACAGTTTACAGATGTTTCCTAAATCAGACCTGGAGTCTTAAGAATAGTGGTATAAGGCCAGGACCATGCTTGTCATGTCTGCACTGTGTACACAAAGAAGGCCTTGAATGGCTGGCAGGCTGCTTTGGGGTGTCTGTCTCAGGGACACACAGGCATACTTCACCTGGGCTCAATGTATCCCAGGCATGGGGTGACTTGCATTGCAACTCCGGGTAGGGAAAGAAGACAAAATCGCTTCAGCAGGACTCGCAGGAGTCATGCAGAGAGGTTATTAGTCTCATCCCTACAGCTTCTCAGTTCATGATGAGTGACAACTCAAGCCAAAGACCCAAGAGGAAATGAGTGTGCCATAGAGGCAGAGGAGATGGAAAGAGATCCACACAGGTTGTGGTTAAGGACAGGAGAAACTCTCTGAGCATTCATGAGCATAAGGACAAAGGCCCAGAATTCCCCAGGAGCTAAATAGTAATGCCCCATCAGCATGGGATCTTGGGGGGTTCCTTAGTGAGAGGGAAAACCACCTTTGTCTTTCTGAGGTCATGGTGGAGACTTCATCGTCCACTCACTCCATCCTCTCTCCCTGGTCTCTCTCTGTCTCTCTCTGTCTCTCTGTCTGTCTCTCTCTCTCTCTCTCTCTCTCTCTCTCTCTCTCTCTCTCTCTCTCTCTCTCTCTCTCTCTCTGTCTGTCTCTCAGAGCAGGATTATCATGACTACAAATATGAAGAGAGGAGATCAAATGGTTTGCTCTCAAAGGTTTACACAGACCCTGGAAGCGTCTGGCCAGCAGAGGGCGGGCTTGGATGGATGCTGCATCCCAGCCCTCGGCCGCCCATCTTCAGGACCCTTGGAGCCGATGAGGCGCTTTTAACAAAGGGAAGGGACGTCCACAGCTAAACGCCTTTACCAAATACACCTGTGCCAACATCAGCCAGCCTGTTTAAGTCTGAGAATTGCTAGAATGTATTTACCCTTTAATGTGAATAATGAGTGGAGGCATTTGAATGGACAGAATTCGTTTTTCTTTATGCAAGATTACAAAGCTCAAAACATAAGCAATAACGTGATTAGCAGCTGCCACGAAGAGGAAGCTGTCTCTATCTTTAATTTTAGACATTTGAATTGGCAGGAATATTAAAAATCATCATTTTCTGATGACTGAAAAAAAATTTCCCACTGTCCGAATTACATGTTTAATAAGGCAGAGGATTAGATTTGAGTCAAAGAGAGGTGTGTAGAAAAATAACTGTATTTTTCTGTAACTGTTGCACCTGACAATATAAAATCAATCCACTGCCTTTTAAATAAACACAGATTTCAAATCTCAAATTCAGGAATTCTGCCTGCTCCTTCCCCCAAGGTTGCATCTGTGAGATGGAGAGATCTTTAAATCTCCAGGTGTTATGGCTAGGAGATCTGATCTGGGACCACTGTTCTCTGTTCCTCACTGGCATCCACTGGGGTGTGGGAGAAAAGTTCTCACTATCAATCTTCCTCTCCCAGCTGACCATGCAGTGACTCACCAGCTGGCTTTCATCTAGGTGTGTGGGTATCTGGCTGCATTCTCTCCTATGTGTGAAGCCGCCCTTGAACCCTCATCTCTGTCAGCTATGGGGGAGGAGAGTGTTCATCATTACTACTCTAGGATCTTAGAGAAGCACCAATGGGCTTGCTCAGGCTTCTCCCTGATCCCAGGGCCCAGCCTCTTCCTTGTGTTCCTAGGGCACAGGGCACGGAACAAGGCTGCTGTCTCCAAGAATTCCAAATGGGAAGTAGGAGGCAAGTTACTGTCCTCAGGTGTCCTGTGACTTGAAAGTGAGCATTGTATCATCTCTTCCTATGGAAGGGACCCTGAATCCCTGGATCCCTTTGCTTTCATCAGCACCGAACATCTGTACCTCTTCTCCTTCAGTGCGGTGGGAGTGAGTTTGGAAGGCACAGGGGAAAAGGTTTAATGAAGAAATTTTTAAGAAGCCATAATTGAATGAATGAAGTTTTTAAGATGCCAAAACTAATTGAATTAGTTTTGTCAAATTTGGAAATTTGGGGCCATTATTGTTTTCTAAGATGTTTTTAAATCCCTTTCTCATATCTTTTAGACTACAGTTACACATACACTGACTATACCATTTACTGGTTTCCCACAGTTTGATAAAGCTCTTTTTATATTTTCAGTCTTTCCTTTATTTGTTCAACTTTTATAGTTTCTTTTGTTGTCAAATTCATGACTCATTTCTTTTGCAGTATTCAATCTTCTCTTAAATACACTGAGCAAGTTTTTCCTTTCAGATGTTATCATTTTCTGTTCCATTTGGCTTTTATAGATCTAATTTTTATGTTGAACTTCATTTTTAATGATTATGCCCATCTTTTCCTTTAAATCATTACATATACTTAAATAGTTGTTTCAACATCTTTGTCAGCTAATTCCACCATCTATATCATCTCTAAGATTATTTCTTTGTGCATGAGTGTGTGTGTGTGTGAGTGTGAGTGTATGAGTGTGCGTGTGTGAGTGTGGATGTATGTGGGTGCAGTGATGCCTGTGCCATGGCACATTTGTGGAGGTTAGAGGACTTCAGGTGCCCATCCTTGCCTTCCACCTCATTTGAAGCTGGGTCTCTCCTTGTTCACAACATTGCATTTGCCAAGCCTGCGAACCTCCCTTCCCTCCTACATACGCCCTGGGATTAAAATGCTAGCACCTCAGCATTAACATTCTGTGGGCTCTGGGGATCATGCTTGAGAGCAAGCCATCTCCTCAGCCCCTGAGAAGATTTCTATTGACAGGTTAACTCCTTGATGAGATTTTTCCATGTTGTACAATATTTACAATGTGCTGCACATATTATTTTCCTCTGGAAAGTGTGGCCTTTAGTTTTAGTTACTAGATCAGGTTGATGTTTCGGGGTCTGGGTTTCACACCTCATTAGGGCACATCCAGAGTTGCCTTTATTGTAAAGCATGATCCTTTACCCTGAAGTGTGGCTTTTTGATGTCTTAGCTTCATTCTCTAAGTGATCTGAGCGTTTGCAAGTCTGACATCTGCACTGTGTAAATCTGGAATCTTTGTTCGACTCTCAGCTCATAGTCTAACCCTGAATATGAAGCATACTTGGTAGCCAGACACAAGAGACCTTTATGCCTGCTTCTGAAGCAGCATCCATGTCTTCAGCCTCTTGATCCACACATCCCCCACCTCAGCAGCCCCAGGCCTCAGTCTTCATGTCTTTTACTCTGCAAGACTTCTGTTCCCTGTTTGGGCTCATCTTCCATCTCATTCTGTGACTTGCTCTTCTATTAAGCCTCATTGTCTTGAGATTTCTAATGCCCAGTGCCTGACAACACTTGTCATATATATTTTATCATTGATAGTTGGAAAGTCTGATATCCCTTATCCTTGGTGAGGGTGGAAAGAAGCAGAAAAGAGAAATGGGGAGAAGGTGAGATGGAAGCAAGCCTTGAGTTTCTGGCACTCAGTGTCACCATAGCCTTTCCTCTGATGTGGTTAGTGAGCATTATTTCATTTGTGTGGGTTCCTGAGTTATTCTAAGTCCAATGACATGTAAGTTCTGCAAATGCCAGTGAAGGAAAATGTAGAAAGAGCCAAATGATTCTGGGAGAGCCATCAGACCAAGCTGGGGGTCTAATGTTTGTTGGATGGAAGGATCTTCAACTGCAGTACAGTTCTAAGGATGTTCATCAGGTCCAATAGAGAAGGTTTAAGCCAACGTCACCATTCAGAGACATCTCCTCCCCAGAGCAGCTCAGTACAGAATCCTGCCTTGTCTAGTCAATGATTGGGAGAAGAAGTATGGGTAGGATTGCCAGATTGAACACCCAGTTTAAATTTCAATTTAAATTATAGATAATAACTTTTTAGGATAAATAAATCCCAAATATTTTATGTCCATCCTGTACTGGTATGTGTTTGGCACCTTTAAGCTTGTTGGGAGCTTGGGCTCATGTGAACATAATAATAATGGATCTGGCTGCAGCAGTGGGGACCATCGGTCAATTGTTTTCACAGTTGAAGAACTCTGAGGCAGAATACATTCTACAAATATATCTTCAGTAGATTCCCTTCATTTAAAAAAAAGTATTTTTATTTATTTATTTGAAGCCGGGCATGGTGGCGCACGCCTTTAATCCCAGCACTTGGGAGGCAGAGGTAGGAGGATCTCTGTGAGTTCAAGGCCACCCTGAGACTACATAGTGAATTCCAGGTCAGCCTGGACTAGAGCGAGACCCTACCTCAAAAAACAAAAAAACAAAAATTTATTTATTTGAAGCAGAGAGATATGGAGAAGAGAGATGGACAGAGAGAATGGGTACACCAGGGCCTCCAGTTTCTGCAAACAAACTCCAGATGCATGTGCCGCTTTGTGCATTTGGCTTTATGTTGGTACCAGGGATTAAACCCAGGACATTAGGCTTTGCAGGTAAGTGCCTTAACCACTTAGCCATCTCTCCAGCCCAGATTTCTTTTATGCTTAAGCTATTGTGTATTTCATTTTTATCATGTGCAACCCAGTGAGTGATGGCTGATTGTTATAGTTTTTTATTTATTTATTTTTTTGTCTCACGTGAATGTGGGTGCTTGTGCCTTTGTGCACATGTAGAAGTCAGAGAACAACTTCAAGGGATTTGAACTCCACCTTTCTCGAGGCAGGGTCTCTTGCCACTGAGCTGAACTTCAGACTAGCTGGATGGCAGGCTTTGGATTCTCCAGCTCCAGCAACTGGTTGTCAAAGGCATGTTGGGATCACGGATACATGCACCACTGTGCTTTATGTGGGTGCTGGGGAATTGAACTTGGGCCAGCAGACTTTGCAAGCGAGTGCCTTTAACTGTTGAGTCATCTCTTCAGCCCCTAGAATTATTATTAATGTATAACAAATCACCCTGTCGGGTACTTCTCCAGATTACTGCCCGCACGGGTCCCTGGCCCCCTGCTAAATGAACCTCAGTCTCTCTGGCCAACAGGAGACCTGGCTCCATCGAGGAAAGGTGAGTGCGGCGGCTAGACAATCACACGCAGCCGGGAGAAGTGTCCAAGCAGATCTCAAAACTTTATTTTCACATCCAACCTTATATACAATCTAGGGATGGGTTGCATTGCCTTATCTCTTACACAAAGGGGGCTCAGTAAACAGGAACACAGGTATGGAAACTCAGGAAGCAGGAGTAAAACCTATTAGCACTTGTAAACAGGATTTAGGGCCTTCAGCCATCCTCCCTGCCTCCTGGGGGGCACAGGTGTGCTAGGAACAAAGGCATGAGCTACCATGCTCTGATCCGGATGCATATTAAAACTTAGCTCTCAGATATACAGCCAGGCTGGGTCCTACATCACCCCAAATTTTGTATTGTAAGATAAAAATTAGTATGATATGTCTATGAATTCTGTAGGTCATGAATTAGGATGGTTTATAAGGGAGATGGCTCATGTCTGCTCCATAGGTCTGAGCCTCATCTGGAATTCACATAACTAGTGGCCAAGAGATTGAAGCACCTGGTGACCTCTGAACTCAAATGTCATCTGGTATCTGGGTTGGAATGGCGTGAAGGCTGGAACTGCATGACTGGGAATTCTCCAACATGGCTGCCTTGGGGAAGTGGCACTTTCCACACAGTGGCTTTCGACCTCAAGCATGACTGTTTGGGAAAACAAATCAGAAACTGCACAGCCTTTTATGACTTAGCCTTAGAAGTCACACAGCTTACTTCTACTGAACACACTGGGGAGAGCTATCCCAAACCACCTACATTCATGGAGAAGGGACGGAGACCTTGCCTTTTGTAGTGAAAGATTTTGTGGAGTAGAAGAGTTACTCTCAGGTCTGTTGACCAAGCCAAGAACATCATTGTTAAAAACCCCTCTTGCCTCTTAGTGTCACCCAAAGACCTCTGACAGAAGCTGCTTCCTTAACAAAGTATGAGATTTGCTCATAAGCCCATGGCAGGAAGTTTTTGCATTTATTCGAATTATTCCCAAGAGGAGAGAGATAAAACGTTAATGAAGTTTTTCTGCACTATGTCTTGACAAGATTCTTTGGTTAAAAATGTAAGCAGCTGCATGGCACATCTTAGACAGAGATATCCAGTTCCATCAATTATTCTCTGTCATTTGGTTGTAAACTGTGGGAAGCAGTTGCAACAGCTGGGAGGATGTGTGAATGGAAAACGAAATCAACCTTTTCTCTTCAGAAAGCTCTGGCAGATCAACTTTCATTCTCATAGTCAAGCTTCTAAGGATTTTTGACAACTTAGATACCAGTAATAAAGAAATCGTTTATGGAAAGTGTTCCTTCACTGGATGATGTATACAAGAGTGTGCAATTAAAAACATTAACTTAAAAACTGAAGCTCCTTTCATAAACACGGACTGAAATTCTACTCTGATTTTTCATTTTTTAATCTGTGTAGATTTGTAGAAGCAACCTCATTTCTCCAAGCCCTACTGCATAATACAATAATAACCCTACCTGAGTTAGGGTGAGAATTAGAATAATAAATATTAAATAAAGCAGTGAACCCTTGCACAGTAGCTTTTGAAATACAAAAAGAAACTCTGGAATAAACCATAATCAGATGTTTATCATGCATCAAGCCTTGTACTAGAACCTTCTGGGGACAATGTGATGATCAAAATAGTGTTCTTTTTTAAAAAAAAACTTTTATTTATTTATTTATTTATTTATTTATTTATTTATTTATTTGCAAGGAGAGAGAGAGGAGAGAGACAGAGAATGGATACACCAGGACCTCTAGCTGCTACAAACAAACTACAGATGCATGTACCACTTTGTGCTACTGGCTTTTTGTGGGCACTGGAGGTATCTAATCCAGGTTGTTAGGCTTTGCAGGCAAGTGTCTTAACTGCTGACCCATCTTTCCAGCCCCTTAGTATTGTTCTTGACATCACAAGTATCACATTTGATGCAGAGAACATTGTATCTGCTACGAAGCAAGCATGTACTCCGAGGCTAAGAATTCTAGCTAGTGTTTTCTAACTTCTGGCTAGCCAGTGTGTGCCTCAGTTTCCTACACTGTTATAATGAGAATAGTGATAACCACCTTGCCTATATGACAGACTTTTATAAATATTACTTAAATAGTAGACATTAAAATCCTTAGTAAGGGGTTAAACTATTATAAATACAATCTTGCCTTGCTAGAAATGAAGTCTCAAGCCCCACCCAAACCTACTGAATTAGAATTTATAATTTAACAAGACCACCAGTGACTCCCAAACATGTTAACATTTGCAAGCCAGTGATGTGTGTAAAAGTATAACACTCTGATAGAAAAAAGCAAATTCAGATCTATTGCAGTGACCTATCAGACCTTGAAAAAAATGAGCTTATAAAAGTTCAAGAATGGCCATTACAAAGAAAATGGGATTTACTTGGCAGGAGAGATAGTATGATGACAAGGGTGGTTTCCCAGGGCAAGGTCATGGCACTGCAAATACGTTGACAATCTGTGAGTTCCCCAAATGTAGGGAACCTGACTGCATCATTTTTGATAGTAAAGGGCTAAATTTGTTCTGGAAGGAAGGGAGGAAGGAAGGAAGGAAGGAAGGAAGGAAGGAAGGAAGGAAGGAAGGAAGGAAGGAAAAAAGGAAGGAAGGAAGAAAGGAAGGGGAGGTAAAGAAGAGAGAGAGGAGAGGAAGGGAAGAATAGAGAGAGAGAATGTAAAAGTGGGCCCCTAAATGGACAAGGCTAGCTATGCAGTCTCTGACGGTCCTCACAGTGCCACTGTGAAACTGATGGTATGTGGGAGAGGCAGAAAGGATCTCATTTTTGTTGCATCCTGTGGGCTCACCCTTGTCTTCTCTTTGCAGAGCTTCAGTGCTTCTGTTCTCCTTCAGTGTACGTGTCTCAAAAGTTCTTATCCTTGCTGGGTATGGTGGAACACACCTTTAATCCCAGCACTCAGCAAACTGAGGTAGGAGGATTGCTGTGACTTCAAGGCCAGCCTGGGCTGGAGTGAGACCATACTGTGAGAGAACAAAAAAGAAAAATGTTCTTATTCTTTACTTTTGCAAAGGCTCTAGATTTTAACCGATTGTCTAACTGACTGACTGAGTATCTGCTGCATTATGGACGAAACCCAGGGCCTTGCTCATGGTGGGCAAAGCAAGTTCTCTACCATGGAGCTATATCCCCAAGCCTGCTAGATGCACTTTGAACACATCATTTTTATCAACATATTTTTATTGAGGCTTTTTCATGCAAAGTGTCCTCCAGAAAATTCTGGTTTCATGTTATTTTAGTCCAAAAATTCAAACAGACAACTCTAAATATTTCAACAAAAAATGATATATATGTATATATGACTCTCTTCATGTTGCTGTTTTATATGAGTTCTTCGTATATTCTGGAGGCAAACACACAGCAGGTGGGGACTGACTGGGTTGCTGAAGCAATGCTGAATATCAGCCTGGGTCAGTGATAAGCTGCAACCAACTGCCAGCTCTGCCTGAGATAGGCAATTGCTAGTGGAAAAGGACCTGAAAGCAACCAAGAGAAAAACATATGAAAGTTTTAGGAGAACAGCCAGGATAGTCACAGGGAATGGAAGAGCATAACCTGTTAGATATTAAATAAAATTTTAAAAATGTTCTAACACCAGAGCTGAACATAAGGAAATAGATGAGAAGATTCAGAAAATATTCCCTGTAAGCAGTTGAAATGCATCTTTTTTGTATGTAAATAGAATTTTTTTATTTTTTAATTTATTTTATTTTTTTATTTCCCTAACGAGTTACATTATTTAGTGGGCAAACAATGAGTTGCTATCCCCAGTTCCCCAATGCCCCCCCTCCCCATCCCCAATCAGCTTGATATCCTCCTCCTCCGTGGGCCGTCTGGATGAGTCCTTGTGGCTCAGTCTGGTTCTCCTGGATAAAGTGTGTTGCTACTGAGGGGTGCCATGCCTCTGATATTCTCCCCCACCATGGCTCTCACAATCTTTCCGCCCCCTCTTCCGCTCAGTTCCCTGAGTTGTGGTGGGTGAGTATTAAGGCTGCTTTAATGTTGTGCGCTTAGGGGTTTTTGTGTAGAAAATCGTTGGTTTCTGTCTCACTGGCTTATCCTGTGTTGATTGAATGGCTGTGGCTGTGGGTCCCTTGTTCCTCCCATCATCTTTATGAAATCAAAAAATATTCCCTATAAGCACTTGAAACACATCTTTATGAAGTCATCTTAGCTGTCACTAGCCCTAACACCTAGTATTAAAGAGTAGCTTCCCCAATGGGCGCATTCAATTTCACACACATAGAATTTACTGGGTGCCTGTGATAAACCTGACTTCAGAAGCTGGCTGACCAGTGTCCTGGGAGTGGGCATGGGCATGCAGGGGTGCAGACGCATGTACTGAACAACAAAATAGCCCACACTGTTATTGACATTAGTTAGTAGAAAGGGTAAGCTGACACTGAAAGCATTTGACCCAGGAGGACCTTAGAAGGTTTTACAGCAGAAGTGACATTTGAACAGTGGCCTTGATCAGTAAGAGGACTCTGCAGTTATAGCACTTTTAAATGACTAACCTATTTTCTGAGAAGAATCAAAGACCCACGTGATCGTGATCGTGCACTTTTCTCAGGAGGGTGAGAATAAGGCTTTATCACTCCATTGTCTTATAATACATCATGGACACTTGTTATTTTCCATATTTCAACAACTGGGAGAAAATCCTCTGAGAGAATCACTGTAAATCCAAGCACTTCAGCCTTTGAAAGGTTTGTCACAAGCAAAAGAAATGGCCTTTTGAATCCACATGTCATAAAACCCCAGCAGGAGCAACACGTGCGTGGGTAAGGCAGCCTCTGTGGGTGGGGTGACACACAGGAAACAGATGTTCTGCTGTATTCTGGGAGACTGTTGATCCTTCCCGAGACTTTGTTGAAAGATTGCTCTATCATTTCTGAGCTACAACCCTCAAGACGTAAAGGCGAGCCCTATCTGAAGTCCTAGTGGCAGGCTTTTCTGTCTAGACCACAGGAATTCTGTCCTCGGTCTCCAACACTGGGTGTTTGAAATTGAGAAGGTAGCTTCATGCTGACAGCATAGTTACCAACCAGATGCTTCAAATCTGGAGGAGCCAGCTGAGTTACTTCAGAAGGAAGAGTTTGCTTAGCTCTTGTACTGGTGAGCAGACGGCAGGTTTGCACTTGGCGAGCATTTGCTGCCAGGATGAAGTAATGTCTTTTGCAGTCACCGCCTGATTATTTTTAATGGATGTTGATGTGGTACAGCTCAGAAGGACCTGGAATATGCCTGATACTAATCCTTGGGAGGCGATGCCTTAAGGAATTGAAAGAAACTAGAAAGGATACTTTCTGTTCATCTCTACTAATAACCAGTAGACATTAAGAGACCTTTGGCTAGTCTTCCTGTTACCCAAACTTGCCATGGACAGTGGCTACTGATGGAGGCTTGTCCATTTGCAAGCAAGATTCAGGATGCTAGCAGACAAGCACAGAACACTCCGCCCTTGCCTTTTAGGTGGAGGATTCCTGCAGCACAGAGACTCAAGAGTTCAGGCTCTGTCTTAACATTACCAATGTCACAGAAAATGCCAGAACCAGTGTCTATTTTAATAAGAGTTCCATTCCTACTGCTATAAAAAGGTACCAAAGATAGGGCAATTTGTAAAGCACAGAAATGTATTTCTCACACATCTAGGTAATATACATTGTTGCAGTCAGCTTTCCATGGCTGTGACAAAGAACCCAACCAAAGCAAGCTGATTGGAGGAATGGGTTTATTTTGGCTTACAGACTCAAGGGGAAGTTGCATCATGCCAGAGAAAGCAATGCATGAGCAGAGGGGGAACATCACCTCCTGGCCAACATCAGGTGGACAACAGCAGCAAGCAAGTGTAACCCAACACTGGAAAGGGGAAGCTGGCTATAACACCCATAAGCCCGTCCCCAACAACACACCTCCAACAAGGTTCCAGTTCCAAAATTCCATCAGCTTTTCAGCTCATTCAGAACACATACATTTGTAGGGGACACCTGGATCAAACCATCACAGTCTGCCCCAGGCTCCCACAAACTAAAATCATACATGATGTAAAATACAATGCATTCAGTTCAACTTTAAAAATCCCCACAGCTTTTTATCCATCCCAATGATATTCAAACAACCTCATAATCTAAGATCGTTAACTGAGCCATAATGCCAAAAAAAACAACAAACCCATAAAAGCACAGAGCATTCATACTGCAAAAGATATCATTGGGCATGGCAAAAACAGATTGAACTGATATAAGATTTAAAACAGATAGGACAAAGATCAAACTCTATAACTCCAAGTCCCATAATAACCAGTAACTGACTGACCTTTGGAGTTTTAATTCCACCCCTCCAGCTCTGCTACTCACAGGCCAGGAAACCTTCATCTGGTGCTGGCAGTTTTCCTTGGCAGCCATCCCATAGTCCTTGTATTTCACTGGGTATCTGTCACAACCCACGGTTTATCCCCATGGCTCCATCAGGCCTCCACGCAGGTAATCCAACACACCTGCTTCACACTGCACATGGCCATTTTCAAAAATAAAACTGTGTTGCAAATCCAATGACCCTCTCTTTCTGTGTATACTCCATATTACCAGGTGGGCTACCAAATTGTTAATTCAGGAAGAAACAAAGCCAACTTTGAAGAGCAGGAAACCACCTTCAACATTCAGGTCCCTTACTTCAAAAGAGTTCTAAATCTTCCTGCTGTCCCAATGCAGATCACCTGACCCAATCTCAATAGTTGCAACTCTCAAACAATTGCAACTAAATGGGCAGTGGTGTGGGCCCAGAAATTTCCTTTCTTTCCTGTGCCATCTCCATCTGCTCACACCAGTCCATTTCTACACAAAGTAGCACAAGTTCTCAGGACACAAAATGGCAGAACGCAGCAAGCCTCTCATGCAAACTGGCACAGTCCTCACTCTCATAAGCCAAACCTCACAGTCCATAGTTCTTACTGCATTCAGGTCTTCCAACTCTGACCAGAATAGTCCATGAAGCTGTACTTACAGCACTGCAAGGCATCTCTTAGGCCAAGGTTTCAAATCCTTTCACCTTCCTCCTTCAAAACAGTTCCAAAAGGCCAAAGCCACAGAATTGGGGTTCTAGCAAAAACAAGCAATCCATCTCTGGTTCCAAAACTGCTTTAGTCAGCTTTCTCTCATTGCTGCAGAAAAGAAACCAACAAAAAGTGGCTTATGGGGGAATAGGTTTATTTTGGCTTACAGACTTGAGGGGAAACTCCATGATGGCAGGGAAAACAAGGTATGAGCAGAGGGTGGACATCACCTCTGTCACAGCACTGCAAACAGAGGCAGGAAGGTGTGCCAAACACTGGCAAGGGGAAGCTGGCTATAACCACATAAGCCCACCCCCAACAACACAACTCCAACAAGGTTCCAGTTCCCAAACTGCCATCAGCTGGAGATCAAGCATTCAGAACACATTCATTTGTGGGGACACCTCAATCAAACCATCACTGGAGTCTAAGATCATGGTTGGATCTGTGTCTACTGTCAACCTGATCTCATTCCAAGGTGGTACCTTATTGCCACCTCATCTAGAGGGGACAAAGGCTGTGTCTTCACATGGCAGAGGGGCTGGAAGGGACAAGAAACAGAGCTGACCTCACCTCCTCAAGCACTTCTGTAGTAGTTTCAATCCCATACTTGAGGCAAAGTCTGACGGATCCACCTCCTATGCTGTGATCCTGATTGAAGTTCAGCATAGATTTGGATGGAAGCAGTCATCAGCCATAGCGGGCCTCACTGCCTGGAACAGACTGAACAACCACAAAGCTGCACTTCTCCCTCTGAGGCTTGCCCAGCAGGTTTGTCAAAGCCTGGATACTGCCTCTCCACTCTGTCTTTCCCTCAGGTTGCAGAGTTTCTGCCCACTACAATCACCTAGAGAACTTTTTAAGAAATATTTTTATTAATTTATAAGCATAGAGAGATAGGAGAGAGATAGAGAGAATGGATAGGAATGCCAGGGCCTCCAGCCACTTTAAACAAACTCCAGCTGCATGTGCCATTTTGTGCATGTGGCTTTATGTGGATACTGGGGAATCAAACCCAGGTCATTAGGCTTTATAAGCAAGTGCCTTAACTGCTGAGCCATCTCTCCAGTACCAGAGAACTTTTAACTAATACCAGTATCACTGAAAATATCATAATCAATAAAATGAAAGAGCCTTCTAATTTAAAATTTTTAATTAAAAAAATACCATTGTGAGGAATTGCACTCCAGAGATGCAAATTTAATTGGCTTGAGGTGGGTCCTGGGAAAGTTTCTTTTTCCTTAAATGTTCACCAGAGGAGTCAACGTGAAGTTAATGTCAAGAAACACTGACCTGGAATTTCACAGCTCAGCATAAAGAAAGCATCAGTGTTTTTCTCCATTCTGTGCCAGAACAAAAATTCACATCAGTTGTTAATAAAGCCACTGAAAAATATTGTTAATAATCTTTGCTTAATTGACATCAGCTAGCAGCTTACAGTTTGGCATCCGCCAGTGTCACTTGGCCCAGGGAGGCAGAGTGGCTCCTCAGGAATGACTAGAATGTGGAAGTGCTTGGTCTGCAACACCCAGGCGGCTTCAGCCTGGCTCCTCCATTACCCAGCCTGGTTTTGGTTATCAGCCCGAGGCCCCTGAGACATCGACAGCTGGCTGCAGACTAGAATGGGACATGGAGGTGATTATGTGAGTAATTCAGGCAATGGCAGTTTATTTTTCCTGAATTACCTGGATAATTACGTCAAGCCTAATAGGATGGAAAGAAGCCAAAACTTCATTCTGGTGGTTTTTGCCCCTCAACAATGCATTCTTATTTAAGGAATGAACGGCTCCCTTCTCTTTCCCATAGGGTGCCCCATTCATCATCTGGGGAAGATAATGGCTTGTAATTGTCCAGCTCTTGTGGCTGTTGACAGCTCCTCTGGGCTGAGGAACACAGCTGTCCTTGATTCCTGACCTGCCCCCTAGGCCTCTGAGAGTCCTCACCTCGGCTAATGAGGTGACAAGGAGGGAGGACTCTGGGAGTTGGACTTCTGCTCCTCCTGGTTGTGCTTTCCCGTGTTTCTCAAGCTAAGTAACCAAACACTTCCCTTATCCTGTGCTGGATTTGGCCCACTCTGTAAAATACAGCACCTTGTCCATGCACATTCCATCACTCCAAGGCTCAGGGCCAAAACAGGGAACCTAAGCCAACGAAAAGGAAGGAGCCTGTTCTGCTGCTGTCCTATTTGCCCTGTTCCCGTGACAGAATGTCTCAGAGAGAAGGTGTGGGACCTGCATCCTCTTCCAAGGACTAGAAGGATGGCTCAGTGATTAAGATGCTTGCCTGCAGAACCCAAGGACCTGAGTTCGAGTCCTCAGTACCCATATAAAAGCCAGAGCACAGTAGCATATGCATCTGGAGTTCATTCATAGTGCCTGGAGGCCTGGCATGCCCATTCTCTCTGTCTGTCTCTCTGCTTAAGCCTATTCCTTACACACACACACACACACACACAGAATTCCTCTGCTGAGCCCTTGGTAATCTCTCTGGAGCCTCCCTTCCTTTGTTCATCTCTCTTCAGTGGTCCTTTCTATTCTCCTACAGTTAGAATGGGATCTTCTCCATCCTTAATAATAAGACTGGGTGACAGCAGGCCACAGCCAAGGTCACACTGAAAATAATAGTGACAGAGAAAAGATATGAGTGATGGTGTCCCTCAGTGGGAAAAAAAATAGGAAGACAGGGGCTATTTAGGCAGAGTGAATATTACAGTGGTAATAAAGCAAAGACCTGAAATAACAAAGGCTTAAACAGGATGGAATTTTGTCCTTGATGATAAAGACAAATTTTTCTAATAACGGTAAATCTTGGCTCTTGTACAAAGATAAGATAAATGCATAACAAAGACTTTCACTCATTAACTAATGAAGGAATTAGTAAGGCATTAATACCAGTTCAAAGGAAAATTCAAAGAATCCCACTCACATAGGTTAACTAAGAATGTTGAAATTAACTTGCAAACAGATGTAAAGCTGTCTTTTTCCAAGGGATAGAGGAAGAAGAAAAATGCAATTGGGGAATCATTTGGCCCTGACTGGACAAAATTTATTCAAGAAAAAGAAATAATCATTTGTATCAAACTGAATATCAATTATCTACAATTTACCGAGTTTTTGAATACTTTAAAGTAATGAATAGAACAGATCACCTAGCTGGGAAATCTACTCAGATCCAATAGCCTTTTTGTTGTCCATTTAAAAATCTTTCACAATTTTTCCCGACACTATCTTACTTAATAATATAAGAATAAATATTCAGGAACTAATGTGGCAAGCTCTCAGTGTCAGGTAGAACTTTCCTGTACATGAACCAAGATGGCTCATCCATGCTATAACCACATTCCTTTAACAGAAGGGGGAGAAAGGAGCACTCCTTCCCTCACAGGATGTAACACAAGACTTGTATGCTTACTTCTGGTCATGTTCTACTGGCTGGAGCTCACCACACGTCCCTGGCTTGCTGCAAGGGAAGCTGACAGACGCAGGTTTTATTTCATATGACCATGTGACTGGATAAAAATCAATATCTCTCATCCTAAAGATCACAGAGAGAGCAGGTATTTGAAGATAATTAGTAGTCTTGAACCAAAAGATATAAGCCAGAATTATGGCTCTAAGTATTAGTAGTAAATGATCAGGAAATGAAGTCAGGACATCTTGATTGTGCTTTGGAGAAGGCTGGTAATGCGGGCATTGCTCTCTAGTTCTGTGGACGAGGCACAGAAAAGGCAAATCAGACTGAAAATATGGGTATCTATCATAAACTCAATGTCATTCGTTCAAAACACTAAACAATCTGAATTGTGACTGCATTTTACATTTTAACCGGATGTTTGGTATTATTACATGGACACAATTATAGTTAGCAGAAGGTCATATTTGTATTAAAGTATAGCCTATGTGAAAAGATAAGTGAACGAATGTCTGTTTCTGATCGACCCATGGCTCATTTAAGGTACATTATTAGGAAGTATCACAAGAATCTGTAAGATCATGATCCATTCATCTTTCTGTGAAGTGAGTAAAGTGGGGACCCATTTACGGCAGTGGAAGTGTATCTTTTAAAATTTGTCTTTGTTCTTATTTATATCAGAAGGGGGATCTTTTTAGTCTCCTTAAAACTTTATAAAGTCTCAAATACAACTGATTGTTTGCATAGGAAAAAAATCTCTTTTCCAAATGTAATTATCAAACAGCTGTTTCAGGAAGTGCATAAGCAATGGTATTCTCATAATTTTGTTGAACTTTAAAGTAAGATATCATATACTGCTTACATCTTCCAGTGGTGGAGGTAAAAAAAAAAAAACCTGAAGAATGCAGAGTGAATGACTTGTTCATCCTTCCCATTCTTTAATATGGCACTGACCCTTGTCAAAGAAAACACATACACAACCACATGCAAACAAGGACTTCCATTTACCTTATTTTCGAATTTAAATTACAGCATCCGGCCATTCATCTTTGTCACAACCCACCACACAGTTTTGTAAGGACATGTTTCACAAACAGGCTCGCCTTTCAGCATCAGCCAGGAAGGTGAAGGTTTAGATCCTGTGTGATAGAAGCCCTTTTTGTAATTCTCCCCCAAACATCTGTTCAGTCGCTCAGCATAAACATCTGTCACCCATTTCTGGGTTCAATCCAGACAAAGCTGTGTTTTTCTAAGAAACCCCATTCCAAATTGTTACCACGCGATTGCACGAGGGCTGAGAAGATGCCTATAGATGCCTTCATGGATCAAATTCATCTTCCACTCACAAAGCATCTATCCTGCGCCTTGGCAATAGCCCAGTGGCTCAGAGGAGGGGAAGAGCTTCACAATATGCTAGCACTTTCCTGTCTGGAAAAGTAATACAGAACACTTTTCATTCTGCTTAACCCTTCAGGGTTAGGTAAATATCCTACACACCCTATGCAGACATATATATATGTGTGTGTGTGTGTGTGTGTGTGTGTGTGTGTGTGTGTGTGTGTGTGTCTTTAACTTAGCCCATTAGTTACCTTATTCAAGCCCCAGTGGGGTTACTCCTCAAAGTCACTGAAATAAGAATATACAAACTATTTTCTACCACTTGGCCCAACTCTTTTCTTGAAATACGCAGTTAGTATCAGTCTATTTGAAAAGTCAGCACAATGTTTAGTTACATGCTGAGATTTCAGCTGATATCTTGGGAATGTCATGTCTAAATCAGATAACCTTGAACACTTTGGTTAATGATTGTGGGCCCTCATCTTCTTTTTCTTCTTAAAAATATTTAATTTATTTTTGGGGGAGGGAGTATGGGCACACTAAGGCCTCCCGCCACTGCAAACTAACTCAAGTCACATGTGCCACCTTGTGTATCTGGCTTTATCTGGGTACTGGGGAATTGAACCAGGGCCATCTCTCCAGCTCTGCCTTCACCTTCTCAGTGGAAGAAAGTGACTTGTAATATGAGCACGAAAGGGATGTCACATGAAAAGGACTGGGCACATCGCCTGACACACAGTAACAGCGTGATTTAAGGCAGTGCTTGCTATGACCACCAACAGCACTGCCAAAAAAAAGCCAAAGCACAGAAGAATGCCTGCACTTTTCTGCTTTGCCCTTTGTGTTTCCTTTCCAGCATTCCTGTTTAAACCAGTATTAATGGAGAGTCAAATGCACTCAAAAACCTTGCAGATATCACCTGATTCCTCCTTCTCCAGGAACTCTTCTCAGCAGAGAGAAAAATACAGACCAGGTTCTGCTTCCAATCCAGCTAGATAAGTACTGCTGCTGAGATATAAGTAATATTTCCTAGAGGTTATTTTGAAGATGTTTGAATACCACATCTTAATTTTTATTAGAGTCCTTAAATTGGTGGGTTCATTTTACATGGTAAGTTAGGAATTTCAACCTCAGGGCAGACCTTTCATTTAAATGAGAACCTAATGGATCTACTTTAGGTCAACATTTATAATGTCAATAGTGCAGTGGAGAGAAGGGTTTCACCTCTATTTCCATGGATGTTAGTAGAGATAATAGTAAAGAAGGCCCTAAACTGAACCAGATGGGACAACTGAATAATCATAACTTCTTTAGTACAAAACCTATTTGAGAAAGCTGTAAGAACTCACTAGAGTTCATTTCATGTTTAAGAACGCTACATATGTGTATCAATATAGAAATATAATTACTGGGGATTGTAATAGCAAGGTTCCCATTTCCATGGAATAGAATCAAGAAAAAAAGAGTCTCTTTGATAAATCATCCTGGCCAATGCTATAGTTCCTTTCACAGTCATTGGAGCTAAGCAGAACGATATCTATCTGCTGTTAGTCCATTGTGAGTCCCTGTCCTGGGGCACGAATGTCTTTGTGGAAGATATAAGTGTGTCACACTGACAGGGTGACATGTACTGATACCACTTGAGCTGATCAGCAGGGTAAAATGGGGTGAGCTCAGACTTGACAGGCAGAGGTCTGTAAAGAGGTCTTGAGCTCAGAGTTTGCAGGCAGAGGTTGTTGAGTTTGGGTTGAAGGAGGGGATGTCCTTAAAGCAGATGTGTACAGAAGGGGAGGGAAGCAAGATGATGGGAAGCAAGAGGACTGAGCCATAGCAGCTGTCCCTGGAAAATTCATTCATTTGATGCTTATTGGAACAGCTTCTTAGAAATAGAGGGGATTCCAGACTCATCCTCCAGACCCCTCAAAGATGTTCACGAACACCATTGGTAAGTCTAATGGAAGTTGTGCCCTTAAAAATTGCACAACATATAACTTTGGGTATGTTCTTTTCTTCCTTTAGTGGATGGAAGTGTGCAGCCTGCCAGATATGTGACTTTGAATACACATCATGCAACATCTCTGCACTTCTCTGAATTCTAAAGAAAACCAACACCCATGTTCTAGAATGCTCTAATTCTGTTCACATCCATAAGTCTCAGCTTATCTGCCACCACGTTTACAGTGAGTTTGCAATGTATTTGTCCATCTTTCAACTCTCACCTACTTTAACTAACTCTGGTCTTGCCAGAACACATTCCTGCCTGATCCTGTCCCAAGTGCCACATTCCTATGGATGTCCTCCTGTCCCCACCTGTAATCCAAAGCCCACCTATGTGGAGCAGTGAGGCAGAAAAGACAAGACTCTTACTAGTCAAGGATAAATTCTAACCCCAAGGGAATCCTCAGCCAAAACTAAATTGGGAAAGGACCCTAATGATAAGTGACACTCAAAGACCATATTTTCCAAGATGTTTTTAATTGTCTTTAAATAAAAAGGCAAATCTGATAACTAAAGAATGCATGGTCTGAGGGGAGGGTAGTAGGAAATTGAGTTCTAGAAGAGAAGAGGCTGACTTTGAAAACAGAGATGTGTTTAAATCCATGGGACCTAAGGAAATGCTTCCTGGGATACTTGAGGTCAATGGATTCCTCTCACTGAGACCTACTTAAGGCTGGAATTTTCTTTATGTCGCTGAAAGCTTTAAAGTTCTCTAAACAAATCCTTCATCTCCTGCAATCACAGGCACTTTGTGCTTGGATTAGATATCTGTAAACCATATTCTGCTTCCCAAGCAGGACACTAGTAGGGGGAGACAGGAGGTGGTCTGCATGGTGCCCAGGATATGTCCAACCTCTACACCTGCTTTGCATTGAGCCTCGAAAAGCCTCTGGGCTAAGATAATACACCTGTGATGGCCTGATATTTATCTGCTTTTTCTCAAATATAGGTATGATCTGTTCTATTCTCAGAATTTTAGATTATGCTACTTCCCTGCATACCGTCTGCCTTTAACTTTTCACTGCACCCAGAATGAAATCCACACTCTTCACTGGGTGCTACATGTCATGCTTGTCTGGCTCGGAGCTATCTTGCCAAGTTCATTTTGTGTCATTCTTCCTGACTAACTATACAACACATTGGCTTTGTGACTGTTTATAGGTAGCAGCAACTTCTTTCCAGCTCAGGTGTGCATGTGTTTCTCAAATCTCCTTCTAGATTTCACCTGGCTAGTGCCTAGTTCAAATCTCAGTATTGCCTTCCTTCTGTCATTCATTCATTCCTTCCTTCTTTCTCCCCTCCCTCACTTTTTCCCTCTCACCACCACTAAGGTCTCACTGTGTTCTCAGGCAGGCCTTGAACTAATGATCTTCCTGACTCTGCCTTCTGAGTGTAGAGAGTACAGGCATGTGCCACCATGCCCAGTTTGCACAATCTTTTTACAGGCTGAAACACAAGGATTACCATGACTTCAAGGTCAGCCTGGGCTACACAGTGAATTCTCATGTAAAATCATGTCTCAAAAAAAAAAAGGCAGGAATTACCATAATACCTGGCTGATAGTCTTCTTTCTTGTAGATTTTCCTCTTTTCAATCCAAAATAGTCCCATCCCCACTGGGAAATCCTAACAGCCAGGTCCTTTCTCTACAAGCACACATGATCATTTGTATTTAAAGCCTGACAAGCTACCTCTGTCAGATGGAAGCCTTAACCAAACATGTCTACTTCATGTGTATTGCATACCAAAAATCTAACACAGCTCTGCTTGGTACAATATGTGGTGCATAATGGGAGAGTGAATAAATAGCTGGCATGGCAAAACTACCAGATTACCTACTCTTACAACCACAATCAAAAGAGTTTTATAGGTGAATTCTGGCCAAAATCACCTCACAACACAATACCAAGTTATTAAAACTGAATTGGAATTAGAAGTGGGAGGTTTTCAGATGGTCCTTTCCTTCTAGCCAATGAACAACTATGATAGCCCAAGGTAACTTATTCAAAAGCTACATTAAAAAACAAACAAACAAGCAAACAAACAAAAACCTTAGGCTGGGCATGGTAGTGCACATCTTAAAAATTTGAAGAAAAATATAGCCCATTTATCAAAACCATGCTGCTTCTTTTTAAATATTTTTATTTTATTTGTGAGAGGAGAGAGGAGAGGAGAGGGGAGAAGAAGGGAGTGGAGGTAGAAGAGAGGAGAGGAGAAGAGAGGGGAGGGGGGAAGAGAGGAGAGGAGATGAGAGCATAGGCACACTAGGGCTTCTTGACATTACAAACAAACTAGACACATGCAGCATATTGTACATCTGGCTTTGCATGGGTTCTGGGGTATTGAAGTGCCTTTAACCATTGAGCTATTTCTCCAGCCCCAAACCAAGAAGCTTCTAAACCTCTCAGAGCATCAGGTTGCTAAAGGATTTCATCATATAGTCACTGATGTACCTACTAATAATGTAAAAATTTTAAGTTGGTATTCAGAAGAAGAGTAGCTGTACCCTTGAGAAGCTCAGACACTCTGGGGACAGTGTACACTGCCAGCATCCCCTTCTCCTTACTTCCTACTTATCCTGTTCTGTTTCCACTCGGCTGGCTTCCTGGACGATAACAATCTCTCTAAGCTAGAACCTTCCCTTTCTTTCCACTCCCACTTCAGGTTTACCTACCTTCCCTCAGCCCAAACCTTAGGAAGAGAGTGAAAAGAGACCTGGTCCTAAAAATTGGAAATGTCAATTACTTGCCACCAGCTGAAAGGAGCAAACACCAAGTCATGGAATCCGGGTTGAAAGAGTAGTGCGTACAATGCTATTTAGCTGTGCCAGGGATAGAAAGATAGGAAAGCAAAATTTAGCAAAACTTCAAGTTACAGAAAAATGCTTCTTTTCCAACTCTCAACTGATGTCAAATTGCTTCTCTCAACCACTTTTTACTTTCATGCCTGAATTGCAAATGTTTCCCTCTATCCTAAGGAATGAAGACTATCCATATATACATGTTTGCATGCATATATATATATATATATGTGTGTGTATGTATGTATGTATGCATATAAAGTTTGGACTGTGTTAATCTGTGAGATCTAGAGAGATGGTGTGGTAATTCTGGGTCTACCAGTGAGTACCACGGGGAAGATATCTAATCTCTTCAAGTTTCAGTTTTTTCTTTTCCAAGATAAAAAATGACAACAGAGAAAGAAAATTTCCTTAAAAGATCCAAGAACTCACCTTTCCTGGATGAATATTTTTCCAACATTTAGATTTCTTTTCTTCACATGATCTTTTCCTGTTACTATTTTGATCAAACATTTTCCTTTCTTCCTTCCTTCTTTCCTTCCTTTCTTCCCATCCTACTTCACCCTTCTTATTTTCCTCTTCCTCCTTTCCTTCTAGCTATATAGTTAGATAGATAGAGGTTCTTTTCTATTATATATATTTAGGAAAGAATATCTACTATCATATTGTACAATCACAGTTAAAAAGTAATAAGATGTGTCAGTACCGACACAGAAGCAAACAAGAATCACTGCAGCTTGTTTAGCAGATGGAGCCCACTCGTCCATATGACTCAGATCACACCATCGAAGTTCTACCCACTGACCCTAACTCACATGCCCACCAGTCATTTAGAACCCACCACCACATCAAGATGTTCTTCAAATATTGTCATTTTTAAGTGTTGCAGTATTTTAAAAAATGTTTTAAAATATTCTTTGAACAATTAAAGTTCTTACTTCCAGACCCATGGTAAAATGATCAATCTGTCAGGACTAAGCGAGAGATAAAGCATGTCACAGGAAGGATTGATAATGTTAGAATGTCTGAAAGGGACTGCTTGAGTTGGCATTTTTCACTTCAGAAAACTTCCAATAGCTTCAGAAAAAAACAAATCTAAAACTTTCTCCCTCTGGCAGGGGGATGATGTAGATCAGGAATGGCAAAGAAGTTGAGGTGTGCATGCTAACTCTGTTGAATGAACTCTAACTGCCTGCAGAGCAAATGAGCCGCCTTGGGACTCAGTGGGACAGAGTTTTGTGCTGCCAGTGTCTACTATGGACAAGAGTTGA